>AWOL01S0014167.1:15031-31582 GCA_000715115.1 Nicotiana otophora
TATGAGCTGGATCCCCCTAGGCGAAAAGGTTCTACCTGGGTTCAGCTACGTAAAATAGTCTGAGCGAAGAGTGCTTCTACTCGAAAATATGAGCTGGAACCCCCTAGGCGAAATATTTCTACCTGGGTTAAGCTACATAAAATAGCCTGAGCGAAAAGTACTTCTACCCGGAAATATGAGCTGGATCCCCCAAGGCGAAAAAGTTTTACCTGGGTTAAACTATGTAAAACAGCATGAGTGAAGAGTACTTCAACCCGGAAATATCAGCCGGACCCTCCCAGGAGAAAAGGTTGTACCTGGGTTAAGCTATGTAAAACAACCTGAGCGAAGAGTACTTCTACCCAGAAATATGAGCTGGATCCCCCTAGATGAAAAGGTTCTATATGGGTTAAGCTACGTAAAATAACCTGAGAAAAAAGTACTTCTATCCGAAAATATGAGCTAGATCCCCCTAGGCGAAAAGTGTTTACCTGGGTTAAGCTATGAAAAACAAGCCTGGGTGAAAAGTACTTCTACCAGGAAATATGAGCTAGATCCCCCTAGGCAAAAAGGTTCTACATGGGATAAGCTACGTAAAACAACATGCGCGAAGAGCACTACTACTCGGAAATATGAGCTGGATCCCCCTAGGCAAAAAGGTTCTACTTGGGTTAAGCTACGTAACACAACCTGAGCGAAGAGTAATTCTACCCGGAAATATGAGCTGGATCCCTCTAGGCAAAAAGGTTCTACCTGGGTTAAGCTACGTAAAACAACCTAAGAAAAGAGTACTTCTGCTCGAAAATAGGAGTTAGATCCCCCTAGGCGAACAGGTTCTACCAGGGTTAAGCTACATAAAGCAAGCCTGGGCGAAGAGTACTTCTACCCGAAAATATGAGCTGGATCCCCCTAGGCGAAAAGGTTCTACCTGGGTTAAGCTACATAAAACAGCCTGAGCAAAGAGTACTTATCCCCAGAAATAAGAGCTGGATCCCCATAGGCAAAAAGGCTCTACCCGGGCTAAGCTACGTAAAGCAACCCTGGGCGAAAAGTACTTCTACCCGAACATATGAGCTGGATTCCCCTAGGCGAAAAGTTTCTACTTGGATTAAGCTACGTAAAACAACCTGAGCGAAAAGTACTTCTACCCGGAAATATGAGCTGGATCCCCTTAGGAGAAAAAGTTTTACCTAGGTTAAACTACGTAAAACAGCCTGAGTGAAGAGTACTTCAACCCGGAAATAAAGATGGATCCCCCCTAGGGGAAAAGTTTGTAACTGGGTTAAGCTATGTAAAACAACCTGAGCGAAGAGTACTTCTACCCGGAAATATGAGCTGGATCCCCCTAGGCGAAAAGGCTCTACCTGGTTTAAGCTACATAAACAACCTGAGCGAAAAATACTTCTATCCGAAAATATGAGCTGGATCCCCCTAGGCGAAATGTGTTTACCTGGGTTAAGCTACGAAAAACAAGCCTGGACAAAGAGTACTTCTACCAGGAAATATGAGCTAGATCCCCCTAGGCGAAAAGGTTCTACATGGGTTAAGCTATGTAAAACAACCTGGGCGAAGAGTACTACTACCCATAAATATGAGCTGGATCCCCCTAGGCGAAAAGGTTCTACCTGTGTTAAGCTACGTAACACAACCTGAGCGAAGAGTAATTCTACCCGAAAATATGAGCTGGATCCCTCTAGGCGAAAAGGTTCGACCTGGGTTAAGCTACGTTAAATAGCCTAAGAAAAGAGTACTTCTGCTATGAAATAAGAGCTGGATCCCCCAGGCGAATAGCTTCTACCTGGGTTAAGCAACGTAAAGCAAGCATGGGCGAAGAGTACTTCTACCCGAAAATATGAGCTGGATCCTCCAAGGAGAAAAGGTTCTACCTGGGTTAAGCTACATAAATCTGCCAGGGCGAAGAGTACTTCTACCTGGAAATATGAGCTGGATCCCCCTAGGCGAAAAGGTTCTACCATGTTTAATCTACGAAAACATCATGAGCGAAGAGTACTTCTACCCGGAACTATGCGCTGGATCCTCTTAGGTGAAAAGGTTTTACTTGGGTTAAGCTACGTAACACAACCTGAGCGAAAAGTATTTCTACTCGAAAATATGAGTTGGATCCCCATAGACGAAAAGGTTCTACCTGGGTTAAGCTATATAAAATAGCTTGAGCGAAGAGTATTTCTGTCCGAAAATAGAAGCTGGATCCCGCTAGGAGAAAAGGTTCACCTGGATTAAGCTACGTAAAACAAGTCTGGGCGAAGAGTACTTCTACCCGGAAATATGAACTGGATTCCCCTAGGCAAAATGGTTCTACCTGGGTTAAGCTACGTAAAACAGCTTAAGAAAAGAGTACTTCTGCTCGGAAATAGGAGTTGGATCCCCCTAGGTGAACAGGTTCTACCTGGGTTAAGCTACGTAAAACAGCTTAAGAAAAGAGTACTTCTGCTCGGAAATAGGAGTTGGATCCCCCTAGGTGAACAGGTTCTACCTGGGTTAAGCTACGTAAAACAGCTTAAGAAAAGAGTACTTCTGCTCGGAAATAGGAGTTGGATCCCCCTAGGTGAACAGGTTCTACCTGGGTTAAGCTACGTAAAACAGCTTAAGAAAAGAGTACTTCTGCTCGGAAATAGGAGTTGGATCCCCCTAGGTGAACAGGTTCTACCTGGGTTAAGCTACGTAAAACAGCTTAAGAAAAGAGTACTTCTGCTCGGAAATAGGAGTTGGATCCCCCTAGGTGAACAGGTTCTACCTGGGTTAAGCTACGTAAAACAGCTTAAGAAAAGAGTACTTCTGCTCGGAAATAGGAGTTGGATCCCCCTAGGTGAACAGGTTCTACCTGGGTTAAGCTACGTAAAACAGCTTAAGAAAAGAGTACTTCTGCTCGGAAATAGGAGTTGGATCCCCCTAGGTGAACAGGTTCTACCTGGGTTAAGCTACGTAAAACAGCTTAAGAAAAGAGTACTTCTGCTCGGAAATAGGAGTTGGATCCCCCTAGGTGAACAGGTTCTACCTGGGTTAAGCTACGTAAAACAGCTTAAGAAAAGAGTACTTCTGCTCGGAAATAGGAGTTGGATCCCCCTAGGTGAACAGGTTCTACCTGGGTTAAGCTACGTAAAGCAAGCTTGGGCGAAGAGTACTTCTACTCAAAAATATGAGCTGGATCTCCCTAAGCGAAAAGGTTCTACCTGGGTTAAGCTACATAAAACAACATGTGCGAAGAGTACTTCTACCTGGAAATATGAGTTGGATCCCCCTACGCGAAAAGGTTCTACCTGGTTTAAGCTACGAAAACATCATGAGCGAAAAGTACTTCTACCCGGAAATATGAGCTGGATTCTTCTAGGCGAAAAGGTTCTACCTGGGTTATGCTACGTAAAACAACCTGAGTGAAGAGTACTTCTTCCCGGAACTTTGAGATGGATTCCCCTAGGTTAAATTGTTCTACTTGAGTTAAGCTACGTAAAACACCTTGAGTGAATATTACTTTTACATGGAATTATAAGCTGGATCCCCCTAGGTGAAACGGTTCTACCTGAGTTAAGCTATGTAAAACACACTAAGCGAAGATTACTTCTACCCGAAAATATGAGCTGGATCCCCCTAGGTAAAAAGGTTCTACATGGATTAAGCTACGTAAAACAGCCTGAGCGAAGAGTACTTCTGCACGAAAATAGGAGTTGGATCCCCCTAGGCGAAAAGATTCTACCTGAGTTAAGCTACAATAATTGGAGGTATGGACAGTAGTGATGCATACTAAAAATAAAAGAAAATGGAGATTTTAAGAAACTTACCTTTGGTGATATTCGTCCTTTGAGAATCGCTATTCTGCACTGCTTTGTTCTTGCTTCAAACAAAGAAAAATTATGAGTTTTCAAAGTGGTGGTTGGTTTGTAGCCTTGATGCCCTGAGTAGCTTGAATTCATGGTCACTGCTTTTGAAGAACTAATTTTGTTAGTATGGTACCGAGATACTCGGATACTCTATATCGCTTTCTGAAGAGCTTGGCTCTCCGACGTTGCCCCCGACTGTTTCATGCCCGGGTGTCCATGGTATCGCTGACCCTTATCCCCAAGGCAAGGCAATTTTCCCTTAAAATCAAACTTTGTTGTCTTGCACCCAGTACCAGTTTGTGTCTGTAGTGCTTACAACTTTTCCCATGAAGCCAGTCTTGCTTAGGGATCTTTTCGATTTCTTCGAAACACTTTGTTCGACTTATCGGAGGAGATCACAGATGGATGTGTGCCTTTGTCAATGCCGCATATACCCCGCATCCTTTTGTTTTTTGCACTTTTGTGGAAATGACAAATAATTTTGTGGCCCTTTCTTTGTTCGCTTCTAAAAATAATAGACCAGCAAACTTTTCTTTTTGGAACTTCCGTCTGCATGAACCCTCAGATCTTGTTTAACTTTAAACAACATATTGTTCATGTTTCGTCTTGGGTATGTCCTCTTTGATGGCTAGGATAGAAGTCGCTTTGTACAGTGAGAAAGTTGGTAACAGATTTTAAAATCATTTCTTGTTTGTTTTAATAAAGACTGACTCAAAATAATAATGCAAATGCACACAATGACGCAATGTAGAAGTGAGAAGGAATAGTATTTAACTAAAAATGCCGCCTTAGGGGGGAGAAATAAAAAAATAAAAAAAAAAATAAAAAAGAAATATTTTGAATGTGGTAGCCAACTTTAATGATCATTACATGCATTTTGGACTGAGCGGCTAAATCTATCCAATCAATCTACCTTTTATTCTTGTTATTCCCTTTTATCTTTGAAGTTGGCCTCTTTGCAATAATCGGTTGCATCAAATAACAGCTCACCTTTGACCGGTTGTGCCCCGAAAGGTTTTCAAGAACCGACCTCTCTCATTTATTTATCTCTACTTGCCATCGCCTTACAGTTCCCATGAGGGTTTTCACTAGTAAGATTCTCTCATTTTAATTTTTTTTTTGCTTTCTTGTGTGAGCAACTTGATAGTATTCTATGTCGTGTGACAATTGCTTCTCATTGCATGCTTCTCTAGGCATTCTTGAAGGTTTATCAGGATGTCTTTATTTGGAAGGCTTTTGGATATGGTTAGAAAGAAAGGACAATATGAAGGCTCAAAATAGACTCAATATGATGGGGTTATACACTTACAACTCTTGGAATCAACTCTTTAAGAATAGACTAAAACAAACTCATGCCCTGGTTTTAGATATTGGATTTTTTTTTGGTTGGACTGAACCCTAGTATAGAGCTACCTACGTATCCTTTAAAGGAATCAAGTCAAACGTAGTTCAAACATCTGACCTAACTATTTATTTTTTCATCTTAATTGTTTTTTATTTTTATTTATTTTTGCAAAATGCCCAAGCTCTTATGTTCTAGGGGCATGGAACTTAGAGTATTTTGTTTTTTGGACATTTGACTCTAGACTTGATTCCAAGATAGGGGGGTCAAAGATTATAACATAGGCTCAAAAGGGGTAAGAAGTGGTATAAAGTATTTGGGTAGCAGACATTGATAAACATGTTGTCTTCTGGATCTTGTCCAGCGTAAAGTTGTATGAGCAATAGTTTCCTCGTAGGGAATGACGCTTATCAACAATTCATAGGTAGAGATCCTTAACCTCCATGGGTATGACTACTTTGGTTCCACGTATATTTGGATTATACTTATTTTCGAAGTGTTTCAACTCTTTATTCATCTTCAAAAATGTCTCTTTCTTTTAGTTATCAAATTCAAGACTAGATCAATTTTCTATAATCTGGCCGAAAATTTCGCATGCATGCCAAGTCACTAGAACTAGCGGGAAAAGAACTATGCGCAAAATGGACACAACATGACTGACTACATTTTATTGAATAAAGAATAGAAGGGTCTGATAACACAAAAAGAAGAAGAAAAAACGACAAAATAAGCTACCATGACTCCTCCCCAGGTGAAAGAGGAGTGGCTTTTCAGTTACAAAGCGACATCTTAGCCATGGACTTGCACATCAGCATTACTATGGCATTCAACAATTTTGATTGCTTTGGAATCAACATTCAAATTTTGACATTTTGATTAAACCGTTCCCAATATTGACTATCGAATTTTAGGACTAGCGGCATGGTAAATTTTATAGCAACCAATTTGCCAAAAGTCTTGGATAAATTCTTATGTCTCCCTATTATCACAGATCGTCTCACACAAAGCATGTCTTGTTGCTCATACTTGGTAAAAGTCCACCAACATTTGCCTCTATTTTTCACCACCAAACTGTCTACTTGCTTTTTTCGTGACCTTAGTTGGATAGAAAATAGCGGTGCTTATTACCTTGGTTGAAAAGATGATAGAGTGATCCTGGATTATTTTCGTAATTCACTAAACAAACAAACCGACTACCTTTAACTAGCTTTTATTTCAAAATAACAAGCATGTTAGAATGAACACACTCTTCTTCTCTTTCTTTTTTTTTTCTTTTCTTTTCTTTTTTTTCACTTTTTTTTAAAAAAATATTATTCGATCGAACCTGATGTGGGTTGCCTACGTATCATGTGGGAACATGAATCAAATCTTGCGTAGTTTGGGAAGATCAAGAATAAAGTAAATAAACTAACTCTTTTTCTTGGATTTTGAATTTTATTTTCGAAAGAAAGACTTATAAAGAAGAAAGATTTTTTTTTGAATTTGATTTGTTTTTGTTTTAGAATTTTTGAAAATAAAGACTTCTAAAGAAAAAATATATTTTTTTGGGAATTCGAAAGAAAAACTTCTAAAGAAGAAAGGAAATACTTTTGAATTTTTGAACTTTTATTTTGAATTTATGAAAGAAAGAATTCTAAAGAAAAAAGAAAATATGTTTGAATCTTGAATTTGCTTTTCAATTTTCGAAACAAAAACTTCTGAAAAAGAATGAAACTATTTTTCGATTTTTTTAAAAAAAATTGGGGTCTCAAAGAAAGATTTTTCTAAAGAAGCAAGTAAAGGAAAATATTTTTGAATTTACAATTGGGGCCGGATCGATGAGGTTTGCCTACGTATCTCACATCCGGTGAGAATCAGACCCGCGTAGTTCAGTACAAAACTTGATAGATTTTGACCATTTTTGATTTTTTTTTTCAAATTTATTTTTTATAGTAAAACAGATTATATGTACAAAACTGGGGGAATGATTTTGTTTTTTCAATTCCGCTCACTAGTTTTTTAAAGCCAGTCAACAATGCAAGCAAGCCTTCCAAATGATGTAGCAAGTAGCACACAAGTGAACATGATGGTCTCAAAAAGGATATTTGTCTTATACGGACCCGGCCCCTGTGCCGAGTTTCGCTAAGTCAAATACACATGATGCAACAAAACGATCCTACTAGGGATAACCAGGTATGTGGCTTGTTCTTCTAGGTTTTAAAAATCCTAGGGGATCAGGTATATTTAGACTGGCCATAAAACAAGCGGACAACTTGAGTTGGGAAAGGGTAGCGTACTGGGAGCAATACTTCTCCGGCTTAACTACTGGACCCTCCCCGGTCTTAAGCATGGGTGACTAACAATCCTTCACCGGGAGCCGAAGCCCACCGGCTTTATCTAAAAAAAGAATGGAGCGCATATCCACGATTCTCATGGTTATATTCAGAAGACTCAGAGAGGGTGCGAGGGAAAATAATTTATATGTACAATTCAACAATATCACAATGGTAAAAAGTGGACAAGTAGTATATTAGGCCCAAATAAATCACAACATATATAAAAATTAATAAAGCCAAATAAAGTCAATGTACAAGCTTGAATTCTTGAAATCTCCAGCAGAGTCGCCAGAGCTATCACACCCCCTTTTACCCCGAAAAAGATCTGTATATGCATTATTGAGGGTTAATGAATTTTTTCAATTAAGTGACAAATTTGAGTAGGGATTATTTTATTTACAGATTCGCCACATAGAATTAATTTTTTGGGTGTTGCAAGTCACCTTTTATTTGAATCCCTAGTCAAAGAAAGGTTTGACTCTATTATTATTGGTCTGCGAAAATAAAGTTCGGATAAGGAATTATATTGACCGGAGAGAAGGTATAAGGCATTCTCCGAGTCCCGTGGTTCTTGCACGGTCGCTTTATTGATTATAACTTGGCTTGAATTAATTTTGGATAAACTGTGATTTATTGGTTTCCAAGTCTATCCGCTTTTAATTATTAAAACATGCAATTATCTTAGAAACGAATCATGTGTGTGAATCCGTTTTATTTATTGTGCCAAAATCATGCCACACGTACGTGTACATAATTAATAGCATTTTATTATATTAAGATTATTTTGGCGAAAGTTGCGCGAACACATACTTCAGTTTTAATTTTGAAAATCACAATTATGCCACGCGAACGTATGCATAATCGCGATAAACTAATTAAAAGCGCGCCTAAAGCACTCTAACGATATTCATTATTCTTCCTAAACTTTGAGATTATTGTAAGGTGATGAATTATGGAATTACTTGTGGAAGAAGTGTATGATTTTAGATATTCGAATAAATAAACCATCATATATCAATACCCTACGACCTAACAATTGAATACCATATTTCCATAAACATGATTAAGCATATAACATTTAAGGACTAATTTACATTATTATTTATAAAGTTTAAGGCAAATAAATAAAATCATATGAAATAAGATAAAAAGAACAGAGGGAAGAATAAACCTTTAATGCAAAATTTTCAATTAAATGTGTCTCTAAGAACAAGTACAATAACTCACACGAACGCCGAACAAGCATAAGCGAAGAAGAACATCAAAGCTAGTGAACGGAGCTCCAACGGAATCCTCGACCTCGACTATTGACTCCACTGTTTGGCATGTAAAAAAGGGATGTTTGGAAGTATTTTTTTGGGATTTTGGGTGATGAATTGCTGGATTTTTCAAGAGAGAGACAAAGAAAGAATGACACAAGTAGAAATTCCCTTAGCGTAGAAGAAAAAACAATTCTCTCAATTCCCTCCTCTCTTTGTTTTTCTCCTTTCTCTTCTCCCAATTTTCTCTTCTATTTATAGAAACATTTTCGAAACTTTTCAGATTTTTTTTATTGTTTTATCTTTTTAATAAAAAATTTCACTTCCCATTTTTCTTTTTTTTAAAAAAAAAAAAAAATAATATTCCGCACCTTCTTTAATTTTATTTTTTATTTCCCACTTTCTTTACTTTTTTTAAAAAATTTCTACTTTCTATTTTTTAATTCCCACCTACCCTTTCTTTTATTTTTTTATTTCCCACTTTCTTTACTTTTTTTAAAAAATTTCTACTTTCTATTTTTTAATTCCCACCTACCCTTTCTTTTATTTTTTTATTTCCCACTTTGTTTTACTTTTTATTTTTTTTATTTCTCACATTCCTTTATTTGTTTTTTAATTTCCCATTTTCTTTTACTTTTTTCCCACCTTCCTTTACTTTTATTATTTAATTCCCTACTTTCCCTTTTCCTTTTTTATATTCAACCCGAAATATTTTTTAAAAAATATTTAATTGTTATTTTTATTTTTTATTTTAAATAAAGATAAAAATAAAAATAATATTAATAGTAATAATTAACCTTTTAAATTAGTTTTTAATTTTTTACCCCATAAAAAAAGGTGTAATAAAGCTAAAAACTGTAGATTAAATCTCTAAAAATATTTACATAGTAGAAGGTGATAAAATTTTAAATATGGTCAAAAGTTTGGTGCTCACAATAAAAATGGCGTCTTCTTCTAGAAACCCTAGTTCCTAAAAAACAAAGGTGAAACTGATGATACTCCTCCTCCTATGATAAGCACCATCATCCCAAGAAGTATTGTCACAACTAAAGACATCGAAGAGAAGTATCCTTTCGCTAACCCTCGTACGTGGGCCGTCGGTGTGTACCCTACTTCCATTCGTCCTTCCAGTATTCCTGTTGTGAAGGAAGACCGCCATTGCCATGACTTAGACATTATCGCTTCTGATTCAGCGGAGCGGATAATCTTACCCAAGAAGGGTTTCATGTATTTTGATACGTATCACTTTATTTTGGGTCCGTTCTCTTTGAGTGGGGAGCTTGACTTCGTTATTGTGGAGTTCTGCATCCGTTGCTGGGTATGCCTGGCATAAGTAAGTCCTTCTGTGTGGAGGACAATCATGTCTTCGGCGTATGTGCCAGGAGACGGGAGAGGAGCTAACCCTAGCTCGATTAACGAACCTTTATTCCCCTAAGATTTTTCGCGGGGGAATGATAAATTTCAGCAAACGTGGCTACCATGCTCTATTAGCCAGCATGGATGATGACAATAACCATGGGTGGAGGGAACTGTTCGTTGCAGCTGCCACCAGGGACCTCATCCCGGCCACGACTTCATCATTTTCGAAATATTGGAACTGTAGTCATAAGTTCATCGTTTTCTCTTCTTCTAGTTAAAGACCACCACATGACGTTACTGGTTCCTCTTCTTTCACTCATTTCAGCAACTCGGTGAGTTCCGTCGAGGTTTGAAGTCTTGGACCAGTGGGTCCAAAAGATTTTGGATGTTACTACGTGTGAGACCCGTATATAGAAAGAACTAGTCCTTAAATACGGGTGGATGGCCAAATATCATGGTAAGTTGAACTCATCTTGTTTTTCCCTTTCGTATAAGAAAGTTGATTAATATCTTTCTCTTGTTGAATTTAGGTCTACCCCAAGGTTCAATTATTGTCCCCGAGGAGGACATTTTGGCTGATCCTGCTTATGCGTTGAGGCTGCTGCAGGAGGCTTTCACCGAGACAGGTGTAGTATGTCCTGCTTCTTGCACAAGTGCTTTTTCTCAGAGTCCCCGACCGAAGAATAAGCAACCAAAAAGACGACGCTCCTCTGCGGCCGGGGGAAAGAATAAAAATCAAAGAATACAGTGCCTGAGCCATCCACAGATGTCGTGGAGATGAGCATCGGGCCCGAGCCGGTTCCAGAAATCGTGATGATCGTCAATGATGGAGAAGCCAGTAATGAAGGGGCTTCTCTACATACAAGACGACGACCTTCATCAGCCTAACAGAATGCTCAATCTGTTAAGCTAGTTACACCAACAGAGGACAATGCCTCGACACTCTGGGGGGGAGGGGGGGCGAGTTTGATGTGGTGGAAGATGCTAACTCTCTCTTCTGAGTCCTAGTTTTCGCGCCCGGTACTGTGAGACTGAGTACCGGGTCCCTTCTGTATTCGGTTGACGAGCAACAAACAACCAACACTGTATTTGCCGCAGCTGCTTCTCATCCTACAATGCCATTTGCTTCATATCCTTCTTCTCCAACTCTGCCATCACCACCAACAACTGCTACATCATCTCCACCGATCGCAACTGCTCAAAAGGAGGATGCCCCTCTTCCCTAGTCCCCAGTTCATGGGAATTTGGGGAAAAATTATGTTGTCCCCTCTGAAGATCCCCAAAGAAGGAGGAATGTCACCCTCCCGGTCTCTACCAAATACTATCTATTATCCCGGCTGGTGGATCTTGCTAACTATCTGAAGCCTTTAGCTTCAGAAAAAGATAGGGATAAGATACAAACTCTCTTGGGAGAGTTTTTGTTGAACAACGCCATGCATAATGCAGCATCGATATACTCTTTGATTCCTCCGTTGTTTCTTCTATCCTTGATATGGTAGGATTTTGAATTTGCATTTTTGTTTTGTAGGCCAACTTCCTTGCTTCCGAGGGCTTTCAAAGGCTGATTCGTGATAAGGAAGAAATTTCCTTTGAATGGGATCAACTTCTGGCTGAGCGAGACCAGAATACTGCCCGCCTCTTAGAACTGGAAGCACGAGCTGCTGAGGTTGTTGAATTGGAGGCTTAGTTGCAGCAAAGCGACTAAGAAATGGTAACCCTTAGCCAGGAGGTCGCCCCGTTAAGGGCACAATTTGAAGAAACTAAGGCCAAATGGGTTGAAGTCCATAATGTCATTCTTGCTGCATCCGATAGTGAGGTTGTCTCTGCTGAAAGGTTGAGTAATTTGGAGGCAGCATCAAACTCCAAAGCTGAAGAACTTACTGTTGCCGAGGAAAAGTATGCCTAGTTGGAGGAGAAGCATAAGAGGACCATAGAGCATACTAAATTTTTTAGCTCCACTGTACGTGACTTTGATGTCAGCCTCCGATCCATGAGATCGCGGGGGACAACCTTTCTGCTGAGGTTGGCCGGCTTAAAGAAGAACATCAGTACCGAGCAGTTTCCCTCATTGTAGAAAAAACTTATTCTATGTACAACATGAGAATATAAACCTTGGAAGAGGCGAAAGCGAATATCATTGACTTTGATACCGAAAATGCTAAGGCCTGTGAGCTGGAGTTAACTGCCAAAAGGGGTCTTTTATCCTGGCCTGATGCTACCGATTCTTCTGGTTCCGGTTCTGAGTTCTCGAAAACTAAAGAAGAATCAAAAGGTGATGATGCTGAAGGCCAAAATGATGAAGGCCAAGATATCGAACCGGCGGCGGATCCTCCTACTTACCTTGGGGGCGCAAATGCTTCTCTTCCTCCGGGTTCCGGAGATGCAGTAGCTTAGTTTTTGCTTTCTTTTCTTTCTCATATCTTTGTACTTGTGTTGTTTGGCATGTTTATTGTGAATAGAAACACTTTTTCATTCAAGTATCGTGGAAGTTCTTTTTTTGCATCCTTTTCGTTTAAGTATTTGCGCAAGTTTTGCTTTTTGCGTCTTTTTCCGTTTAAGTGTTTGCGCAAGTTTTACTTTTTGCGCCTTTTTCGTTTAAGTATTTGCGCAAGTTTTGCTTTTTGCGTCTTTTTCCGTTTAAGTGTTTGCGCAAGTTTTACTTTTTGCGCCTTTTTCGTTTAAGTATTTTCACAAGTTTTAATCTTTGCGTCGAATTGTGCAAGGCTTCGGGTGTATTTTTCCTCGAAAGCATTTGGATTTCGGGCATAAGTTCTTCCGAAATCAACCCTTTAACGTGAGAGTTTTCATAAGAGAGCGCCCTCTTATGTTTACGGTGCTCTTGAAGAGGACGTCTCCTGTCCATTATGGCACTAACATTGGAAGTACTTGTTTACTTTCAAATGATAGAATCAATTCATCGTTCAGACAAGAAACGAGATAGAAATAAAATGACTTTACTTTATTCCTTCCATTTTCTAAAGTACATAAGCATTTATTATGCTAAAAAGAAATTGCCATTTCTTGTGGCTAATTTATACAACTTATTTCTAAGGGGCTAGCCGCGTAGTCCCCGATTCCGATGATACAACTATGTTTCCGATCTTCGTATTCCGGTCAACGTGGAAGTCATTGTTGTGTATCCTCATATCATTCCCCCTGGTATTCGAATGCGAAGAATGCGAATTTGAACACTAGACGTTTTGCACCTTTGAGGATTCCACTAGTGAATTTCTAGATAATCTTCAGTTCGATAGAAAACTTCACTCCCCCTTAGGAATTTATGCTATCGAGCCAAAGATTATCTAACAATCCCCCAATGGCTTGCACTTATGAACGATCGGGTAATCTTTGTTCGAAAGCAAACTTTACTTCCCGGTGGGAACTTTTCTACCAAGCAAAAAACTATCTAACCGCTCCGTAGTGGTTCTCTGCTTGTGTGCCTTGTCATTTAAAGGTCTTATTTCTACTGCTGAAGCTTCCTTCGTAGTATAATTTCCATTGCTGCCTCATTAAAAACCTTGCTAGAAAAACTCAATTAGGACAAAACCTGTACGAAGGAAAAAATAGTGCAGCACATACTTTAAGTATAGGCGAGGCTCATCAACAATATTATCTCTTGAGGTGTGCCACATTCCAATTTCTTGGCAACCTTTCTTCGTCTTGATTTTCTAACTCGTATGACCTTTTCCTGGTGACAGCTGAAACTCGGTAGGGGCCTTCCCATTTTGAGTTCCCGGGTGTTCTGAGTTAATTTTCTTAAAACCAAGTCTCCGACTTTGAAATAATGGCGGTTGGCTCTTCGATTGTAATATCTTTCTGTTCTCTACTTTTGGGCTACCATCCTAATATGTGCCAAGTCCCATGTGTTCATCAAGCATCTCCAAATTGACCAACATTGCTTCATTGTTTATTTCTTCATTTGCCAGAAAATATCTCAGGGTAGGCTCTCCTACTTCTACCGGGATCGGGGCTTCTGCTCCGCACACAAGAGAGAAAGGAGTCTCCCTCGTGCTCGATTTGGCCGTTATTCAGTACGCCCATAGTACTCTTGACAGCTCTTCGGGCCATTTACCTTTAACTGCTTCCAATCTCTTTTTGAGATTTTGTATAATCACCTTGTTTGTTGATTCTGCTTGACTGTTTGCGCTCAAATGATAGAGTAATGATGTGATCTTTTTAATTTTCAAGTCTTCAAGGAACTTTGTGATCTTTGTTCCTACAAATTGAAGCCCGTTGTCGCAGGCTATCTCTTTTGGTATCCCATATATGCAAATTTTATTCTCCCACAAGAAATCTACCACATCATGTTCAGTGATCATCTGGTAAGGACATGCTTTAACCCACTTAGAAAAATAGTCAGTTAAAATAAAAAAAACATCTTACTTACCGGGAGGCGGTAGAAGTGGTCCGATGATAACCATCCCCCACATCATGAATGGCCATGGTGACAAAATTGAGTGCAGTGGCTCTATCAGTTGATGTACCAACGGTGCATTAGCATTGACATTTATCATATTTTTGAACATAAGACTTAGCGTCTTGTTTCATCCGGGCCAGTAGTATCCTGCCCTAATTAATTTTAACACTATCGAATCTGCGCCTGTGTGATTTCCGCAGATCCCTTCATGGACTTCTCGCATAACATAGTTAGCATCGGAGGCTCCCAAACATCGGGCCAACATGCCATGGAAAGATCTTCTGTATAATTGACCTCCCTTGAAGTTGTATCGAGCTTAACGTCAGCTTCCCTCCATGAGAGGGCCCATACTACCTGCCTAACCCTTCGCTCCGAGGGACCGTAGATCGGAAAGCGCCTTCTAAACCACCCNCACCGGAACACCCGCCATTCAGGTCACTCAAAGTAACCTACTCGAGCTTCGCCCTTTGTATTGTACCGCCTGGAAAGAGGTTCGCTAGCCTTTTTCTTTCCCTGCACCTAAAAGTTGCCTTAGTTCCCTTTTTAAAAAAAAAAAGACCTAAGCTTGAAGTCAAGGCTTCTATGCTGCTCGATCTTTCTTGACGAAGAGAATGGCATACTTAGGTCTCAGGATGAGATTCTGAAAGAGTAACCGCAATATCAGAAGAAATTCTTCCTTGATTCCTTTGACCTGAGACTGCTACTTGTATTTCCTTTACTACTCTTTCTCTCTCCTCAGTTGCTTCTTGAGCCAACAAAGTTTTTGCTTGTCTTTCCTTGCTACTTTCAATCAATCAGAAAAGGAGGATTGAGCAGTGGCTTGGGAAATAAGACAACACTTGATGGGAATTGAGGAGTAGTAAGGAAAAAAAAAATGCCACGCGGAGCATGTCACAAGATATATCGCTCTCGAACTTCTTATGGTAAGGCCAATGCACCAGCCAGCCAGTGTGGTGGCGAACACGCTGTGCTCTAAGACAAAAGATTTGTCTAACTTTTGGTGAGGCGGTGATGAAGACAAAAGAAAGCTTCACTGGATATTTTTTGATACTATGTGCCTACCTATTCAGGAAGGGGCATTGGGTCCTCCTACTACAAGACATTCTCCATAGGGCCCTCTTATCTCTTCCTTCTCCGAGCTCTGGTTATGGAAGAAGGAACCGAGAAGAAGGTATCAGCAACAACTGGTTTTATTACGGGACAGCTCATGATGTTCATATCGATCTATTATGCGCCTCTGCATCTAGCATTGGGTAGACCTCATACAATAACTGTCCTAGCTCTACCATATCTTTTGTTTCATTTCTTCTGGAACAATCACAAACACTTTTTTGATTATGGATCTACTACCAGAAATTCAATGCGTAATCTCAGCATTCAATGTGTATTCCTGAATAATCTCATTTTTCAATTATTCAATCATTTCATTTTACCAAGTTCAATGTTAGCCAGATTAGTCAACATTTATCTCTTTCGATGCAACAGCAAGATCTTATTTGTAACAAGTGGTTTTGTTGGTTGGTTAATTGGTCACATTTTATTCATGAAATGGCTTGGATTGGTATTAGTCTGGATACGGCAAAATCATTCTATTAGATCGAATAAGTACATTCGATCTAATAAGTACCTTGTGTTAGAATTGAGAAATTCTATGGCTCGGATCTTTAGTATTCTCTTATTTATTACCTGTGTCTACTATTTAGGCAGAATACCCTCACCCATTCTTACTAAGAAACTGAAAGAAGCCTCAAAAACAGAAGAAAGGGTGGAAAGTGAGGAAGAAAGAGATGTAGAAATAGAAACAGCTTCCGAAATGAAGGGGACTAAACAGGAACAAGAGGGATCCACTGAAGAAGATCCTTATCCTTCTCCTTCCCTTTTTTCGGAAGAAAGGTGGGATCCGGACAAAATCGATGAAACGGAAGAAATCCGAGTGAATGGAAAGGACAAAATAAAGGATAAATTCCACTCTCACCTTACAGAGACAGGCTATAACACTAGTAATTGTAACACTAGTAATTGTGAATAAAAAAAAAAAAAAAAA
>AWOL01S0014167.1:37328-60935 GCA_000715115.1 Nicotiana otophora
GCCGATCAAGGAGCGAGGCTACTCGTGATAGGCATCGAATCCACTTCTAAGCAGGCGTCCAAACCGTAGCCGGGAGCGAGCCAAATTTAGAAATGAAAGTGAAAGAGTAAGCAATAAAATGTGAGCGCTCATGCACTATACGGACGGTGTTTTGGCGGTAGGGTTGGGGTGGCTTGGAAGCTTTCGGGAAGAGGGGTAGTCTTGTGTGTAAGCATAGCATTTCTGGTCGAACCCACCCAACCCAACTAAGAAGAACCGAACCTGACAGACACATTTTTTTCCTTTTGGGAGGGTACTCCGAGTAGTGGGTACCTCGTAGGACCTCGACCCGCCTACTCGGGTCTTGTATGGATATGCAGGAAGGGGTGCTCCTAGGTGTGTGTAGGGGTTGTGTTTGTTCGCGAGAAAGGAAGGATATGCATGGTAGTGCAGTTAGTATGATCGCTATTTCCTACGCAGCCCTTGTCCGTAGTGATATCCTAATTTAGCTACCCAGATACATGGCTTACATACCCGGCTCAACATTCTTGGAAAACAATCGAATCGAGAGTTCGGAGGAGAATTGGCCATTCAATCTTGTGAACTAATCGAGACCGAAATTGGAAAAAGAGATACGAACGGAGAGGAATAACCAATCGATGAAAGAACATGAAACCATTCTGTTTCAATAGAGGTACGAGAAACGGTTGGGGGCAATGAAGTAGGTGAAGTGGTTGGATTTTGCGAGCTGTTCCAACCACTGCTGGATGTGATTCCAAGAGCCGAACGAGAATGAATACCACACAGAAGAGTCAAGACCAGGCTCCCTAATGGAATGTTTAACCGATCCATTCCGGATCGACCGAATTGGTACGGAAGTTGTAACATGGGAANCGGATTTTATTTAATAGCTGCGCTTACGCCTTCAACCTCGAAAAGGTCGGATTCGTGCAAAAAAGTAACATCCGAGATTTGTGAACAGACCGGCTTGGGACAGAGAAATCCGGATGAATACCATATTCACGACGAGTCCAGCTCGTAGTGCCCTAAGACTGTGTTATGGCGAACTGGGAATGCCTTCCACCTATAATAGTTAGCAGTACTGAACAAGCGAGTCATCGGTCCGAGGAAAGAAAAGATCTCTCTTTTATAGCAGAGATCTCTCCATACCAAGAAACCTAATCACAATGGATCGAAGCCCTCATTTTCCTTCCAGTAAGGAGATTAAACCCTCGGATGAGACTAAGCAACTACCGACCGTTCCGACACGCCCTTGACCTATTTGGATTAATACCAAAAACCTATCTCTAAAGTGGAGCCTAGTTTAAGCGGTCAAACAAGTGATGATTGAATGAAAGAAAAACCACTTTCTCTTCAGAGGGTTATATTAGGGTTTTGAGATCGGTTCTGACGTCGAACAGGTTTTTGACCCGAAAAGCTCCACAGAGCTGTCGTATGCAGATACTTTACATCGTAAAATAAATCAACAAAGAAAAATTCTTACTTGATAAAGGCGGGACTAATCTCTTTCCCCACTTCCCTCCAGATTTCATCAAGTGGTCATGCTAGAGACAAATCGCCATCTCCTTGGCACACGTGATGGTTATCACCGGATCTGAAACCTTCTTCCCTTGGTATGAGAAGTTGGTTATGTAGGCTGACAACCTTTCCTAGGTGCGCTTACCCCTGACAGTGATGGATATGGATGACGAAAGCCCGCCAGCGAAAGCCGAAGCACAGGTTCGCAGACCTCTCTGAATCCCAAGAAGGGGATTTACGGTCAACGCTATCTCACTCAAAGAGCATGACCCCGTTGACGAATAGAATATCTAAACTGGGGCTGGGGACTTTCATTTGATCGAAGGGCTTCTTTCGCCTTTCAGGTCTTTCTCGCGTCTTGCCGGGCATCTAGGAATACAGAGATTCTTTAATTAGTCAATCTTGGTACCGGTTTTTACTGAATCCGCATTCCCTAAGGAGGCCTGGTCAATCAGATGATTTTGTCTGGTTGAAAGTAGTCAACCGGCTTCTTCACTCAAGCAGCACTCAAACGAAAGAATAAGCAAGAGGAAGGAGTTGTCCATGGGATGGACAACGAAGTGTATCGATCCTCCCCGGCCTCTTCTCTTTTTAGTGGGTGAGGAGCTCTATAGTCCAGGTGCACTTCTTCGTAGAATTCCCAGTATCTCTCGGCGTATCACCAGTATTTCCTTCCGGTGATTCATCGATTGTATCTCTGAGGCCTATCGNCATCTGTGCTTGAAAAACGACCCCATCGCTCCTTTTAATGGACATTCTTAGCCGTCCTCCGAGGGTTAACACCCCATAGATCAGATCATGAACTCTTTTAGACCCTTAGTTTCACTTGGTTGGGGCAGAGTTTCAGCCTGACCTATCGGACTCTAAAGAAAGGGTACCACTTATTTGGAAACTAGAAACTTTCTGGTTTCCAAGCGAAACTCGATGCTACTTTAACACAAGGGCCGGTGTCCATCATTAAAAGTGGCATCTCTGTTTGCGCACATTGCAACGCCCGAGGTGCTTTAGTATCTTCAGGCAATTTTCCATGCTCGAGATAGTCAATGATCTCGGTTATCCAATCCCAGATCAAATTAGCCGTGTTTACTGATAAATGGGGATTTTTATTACTTATTTGTGCCTTTTGGCTTTTATTTTAGTTCAAAAATGCTTAAAGGTATTCCCGAAAACTGATGAAATATGCTTACTTGCAGGAGTATTGAAAAATAAGCCAAAGTGATGAAATTCAACTCAAGAAGGAGTGATTTTGAATAAGGACAAAAATCAAGCAAAACGGCTAAAGTGTGGACCGCAGAATTCTGTCTGCGGTTGCTGAATAAGAAGAAAATTTGACAGTGCTGCAATGCAAAGTGTGGAACACACAATAATTGTGCGGCCGCAAAAGTCAAGGTTCATAGAGTTGGGAATTCAATACAATCAAGATCTGCGAACCGCACTATACTTGTGCGGCCGCAGAAATCAAATGTGCGGCTGGACCCAGAATTATGCGGTCCGTAGAACTCAAGAAGTGCGGCTGCAGAAACCACTCCTGTCAAGAGCTGCAGCAAAGTGCGGACCACACACAGAATTGTGCGGCCGTAGAACCTCCAAAAGGGTAATTTTGTCCAAAAATTGCCGTTATGTATAAATAGTCGTTTTGACGAAATTAGGTCAAGTTTTGAATATCTAAAGTTAATAGCCGTTTTTCTTTACTTTTTTAGGAAACTTTATCATAGCTTATCAATTTTACGTTGGATTTTCATATATTTATCATTAAATATGAGTTTAATCATATCTTCTTCTTTATTTTCTTCATCACCCACTATGAGTAACTAAATTTCTAGCTAGGGTTGTGACCCAACCCCAGTGTGGGTACGTAATGGGTGTTTGATTTAGGGCTTGTTTATGGTTGGGTGTGTAATATTTAGCCTAGTTATTGCTATAATTATAGAATTAATGGTTTCAAACATTGAAGCCTATTTGACTTAGTCTCTACTTGAGAAAGAGAGACTTAGTCTAGGAAAACTTGGCTAACAAGAAATTGGGATGAACTCAATAAATTGATAGTCTCAATTAAATGGTTGAATCTAGAGATAGTAAAACTCGACTTGAGCATCTATCATATGTTTTGTGCATTACCCATTTAGAATTGAGAGAGAGAGAGCAAAATTGGGCAAAATCACTATATTACCGAGAGGTATTGAGTGGGTAATTGTGTGTTGATTGCTATAATACACCCCGACCAACGAAACCCACTCTAAAGCCCACAACCCGTTAGGCAAATACCTAGGTGGAAGTCATAGCCCTAGATCTTTTACATACTTGAAAAACAACACCAAAAATATTATTCTCTAACTTTACATTTGTAAACCGTAGCATAATTTAGAAGTAGAATCAAAACACGGTTTGTGAAAGTGCATCTTAGACACTTTACGCGCTTAGTCCGAATATATACCTAATCCTATCTACTCTCCCTGTGGATTCGATCCCGAATCCCAGTTAGGTAATTATTATTCCAATGGACTGCTTCACAATCCCAAACTGAGGTGTGATTTGGGCGAGATCAATTTTTGGCGTCGTTGCCGGGGAACTAAAAACGGATTTAGCTATATATTTGATTTTGTGTGTGATTTGTCTTCCTTTCCTTCCGGGTTACTAATTTTATTTTTTATGAAATTATTGTAGGTACAAAAATGGCTCTCAACAACACTGATCCTCTCAGAAACTTGCCATTAGGAGAGGATGTGGATGATGACCAAGTTGGCGAGGTTCCTCTTGAACCTCAAGCAAATAAACGAGGCCGGCCGCCTCATGACAATGTTCTCGTCCCTCCCCCACCTCCACCAAGAGCGGCTTCACATCGGGTATTGCCAAACGAAGGATATGTAAGTGCCATAGTCCCGCCCCGCATTAGGGCGGGCAACTTCCAAATCACTAATGTTATGCTCACTTTGCTAGAGCAACGGGGATTTTTCACCAGAGCTCCGAGTCAAAATGTGTACAAACACTTGATGGGGTTCGTGGATACTTGCAGGGGGAGTAAACAGACCAACGTCTCCGAGGATGCTCTAAGATTGAGGCTATTTCCCTTCTCTCTACAGGGGAAAGCCTTGGATTGGTTAGAACGATTGTCAAACCATTCTATCCGTCCATGGGATGAGTTGGTGGAGAAATTTATTTCCACGAGATATGGGAGAGGTACCATACTATAGTGAAAGAGTGCCCAAACAATGATATGACGGAGGCTATGATTCAACAAACTTTCTATAGGGGGATCAATACTACCAATCAATGCATGGTCAACCAACTTGCCGGTGAAAATTTCATGACAACACCATATGCCGAAGCTTGTGAGATCTTAGATGAAATGGAGGATACTTTATCGACATGGAAAAGTAGAGAAAATGTTCCTCAAGATGATCCATATGACATTTACCTACATAAAGAATTGCATGATCTTGGGCAAGCAGTTGTCGAGTTGACCACCACAATGAATTAATTATCCAAAGCTTAACTTCAACAAGTTCAAGGTCCTAAGAAAGTAAATGCAATGGAAGGTGTAAATATGATAGTGAACAAGCGAAGGCAAAAGAGTCAACAAGTACAAAACCGTGCGGAATAATATGTGCAAGAAGATAGTGGGTTTGACCAAGATGAATCATACAATGAACAAGAGGAGGAAGTGCAATATGTGAACAACTTCCAAGGGCAAAGAAACAACTCTCAAGGATCGAATCAACAACAATGGTGATCTCAAGGTAATCAAGGGAATTGGAACTCTAACAACCAAGGTAATTAGGACAATCAAAACAATCAAGGTAATTGGAATGGTCAAAACAACCAAGGCAATTAGAGTGGCAATAATCAAGGATATTGGGGAGGCGACAACCAAGGGGTTTGGAGCAATAACCAAGGGAATCGAGGGTCAGGCTTTCAAAGGACCCCGATGTATCAACAACCAAGAAACCCACCTCCTTATCCTTCACATGGTCTTACCTCATCCAACAATGAAATGGGGCAAATTGAGAACATGTTCAAACAAATGATGGAGAAGAATGTCGACTCCGATGCTCAACTAGCCTCTCACAACACTTCAATTCATAATTTGAAAGTTCAATTAAGGCAAATCTCGCAAGCTTTGAACACTCGTCCTAAGGGGACACTACCAAGTGACACGGTGGTGAACCCGAAGGGTGAGAACAACACTGGA
Organism: Nicotiana otophora; assembly: GCA_000715115.1. Lineage (NCBI taxonomy): Eukaryota > Viridiplantae > Streptophyta > Magnoliopsida > Solanales > Solanaceae > Nicotiana > Nicotiana otophora. The sequence continues at coordinate 43,036 of AWOL01S0014167.1, forward strand.
CATGCCATGGCCTTGACTACAATGAGTGAAAAAGATAGGGATGCAACCACCTCAAGTCAAAGAAGAATTGGGGATGATGAACATGTCGTTCAAGAAGATGAGATTCCAAACAATGTGGTGCAAGAAAATGACGAAGTGAGAATTGATATTGATGAAAATGTGGAGGAGACTCAAGAAGAAGTCAACATGTTTAGGGAATACATTATTGACATACCAGAACCGGTAGTGCCAAAGGCTAAGGCACCAATGCCAAGGCCTCCTTTTCCATACCCTCAAAGGCTTGCCAAAAACAATGGAGAGAACCAATTCAAAAGGTTCATTGACATGATGAAGAGATTATCTATTAATGTGCCATTGGTTGAGGCTTTGGAGCAAATGCCCGGATATGCAAAGTTCATGAAGGATTTGGTGACAAAGAAGAGGTCGATGAATTGTGAGACTATAAAGATGACACATCAAGTGAGCGCAATTGTGCACTCAATGGCTCCTAAATTGGAAGATCCCAGCGCTTTCACAATCCCTTGCACCACTGGAAGTGCCGACTTGCCAAAGCTCTTTGTGATCTAGGGGCGAGTATCAACTTGATGCCCTACTCGGTTTTCAAAACGTTGGGGACTAGGCAACCAAGACCCACTTCTATGAGGTTACAAATGGAGGATCGTACTATGAAGAGACTATTGGGTATTATTGATGATGTGTTGGTTCGAGTTGATAAGTTCATCCTCCCGGTAGACTTTGTGATTCTTGATTGTGAAGTGGACTATGAGGTGCCTATTATTTTGGATAGACCTTTACTTGCTATGGGGAAGACACTTGTTGATGTGGAAGCTGATGAGCTCACCTTCTGGGTGGGTGATGAAAAAGTGATTTCCCATATGTGAAAATATATGAGGCAACCGAATAGCAATGAAGTTTGTTCGTTTGTGGACTTAGTGACCGAGGTGATTATTGATGATGCTCGTGCTATGATGAATATTGATGATACTTTGGAGGCCGTATTGATTAATCATGATGATGATGAGAAGGATGGCTATGTGGAATGTGTGAATACATTGCAAGGAATGGGAGCGTACACTTATGAACCCCGCAAATTGTCCTTAGATCTTGAAAACCGGAAGACTCCTCCTGTAAAGCCTTTAATCGAGGAGCCTCCCACTTTGGAGTTAAAGCCATTGCCTCCACATCTCAGGTATGAATTCCTTGGCCCGTGTTCTACTTTACCAGTTATTCTTTCCTTTTAGTTGACTAACGTGCAGGTAGATGCTACTTTGGCGGTGCTACAAAAGAGGAAGAAAGCTATCGGATGGACATTGGCGGATATTCGGGGTATAAGCCCCGCCTTTTGCATGCACAAGATTATTTTGGAGGAGGATTCTAAACCCTCCGTTGATCATCAAAGAAGACTAAATGAAGCAATGCAAGAGGTGGTGAAGAAGGAGATCATAAAGTGGTTGGATGCCGAGTTTGTTTACCCCATTTCCGATAGCTCGTGGACCTCTGCAGTGCAATGTGTCCCAAAAAAAGGGGGTATGACTGTGGCCACCAATGACAAGAACGAGTTGATTCCTACAAAAATAGTGATCGGGTGGAGAGTGTGTATGGACTATCGCAAGCTCAGCAAAGTCACAAGAAAAGATCATTTACCACTTCCATTCCTTGATCAAATGCTTGATAGGTTGGCCGGTCGTGCTTTCTATTGTTCCTTGATGGATATTCCGACTACAATCAAATTCTTATTGCTCTGGAGGACCAAGAGAAGACTACTTTCACATGTCCTATGGTACTTTCGCATTCTCGCGGATGCCATTTGGGTTATGCAATGCACCGATGGCTTTTCAACGGTGTATGATGGCTATCTTCACCGACATGGTGGAGGATATTTTTGAGGTCTTCATGGATGATTTTTCTGTGGTTGGGAATTCCTTTGATGATTGCTTGAAAAACTTGGATAAGGTCTTGGCAAGATGTGAGGATACAAACTTGGTTCTCAATTGGGAGAAGTGTCACTTCATGGTCGAAGAAGGCATTGTCCTTGGCCAAAAGATTTCAAAGAATGGTATTGAGGTCGACAAGGCCAAAATTGAGGTGATTTCTAAACTCCCACCCCCCACATCCGTGAAGGGAGTGAGGAGCTTCTTGGGTCATGCGAGGTTCTATCGCCATTTCATCAAGGAATTTTCCAAAGCGGTGACCCCTTGTGTAACCTTTTGGAGAAGGATGCCAAATTCCATTTCAACGAGGATTGCATGAAGGCATTAGAATTGCTCAAGTTCAAATTGACTACTACTCCTATTATCACTGCACCGTATTGGAGCTTGCCTTTTGAGCTCATGTATGACACAAGTGATATGGCGGTTGGAGCAGTTTTAGGGAAACGTATCAACAAAATCTTCCATTCGGTCTACTATGCTAGTAAGACCATGAACAATGCCCAAGTCAATTACACGCTGACCAAAACATAGCTCCTTGCTATTATCTTTGCTATGGGGAAGTTCCGCCCGTACTTGATGGGTACAAAGGTGATTATCCACACTGATCATGCGGTGTTTCTGTACTTAATGAGCAACAAGGATTCAAAGGCGAGGTTAATGTGGTGGGTGCTTTTATTGCAAGAGTTCAATCTCGAAATCCAAGACCGCAAAGGCAGTGAAAACTAAGTGGCAGACCACTTGTCTCGCTTGGAAGAGGAGGGGAGGCCACATGATGGCCTTGAGATTAATGACTCATTCCCCGACGAGAAACTTCTAGCCATTTCAATGACCGAGATGCCATGGTTCACCGACTTAGCAAATTATCTTGTGAGTGGTATTGTACCGAATGAGTTCTCTTCAAACCAAAGGAAGAAGCTCAAACGACGATGTGTGCTGGAGGAAAAACAAGTGAAAATTCTTGAGGCTTGCCACTCTTCACCATATGGTGGTCACCATGGTGGAGCGAGAATGACAACAAGAGTGTTGGGTTGTGGATTCTATTGGCCTACACTCTACAAGGACGTTAGTGATCTAGTCAAGCGTTGTGATGAATGTCAAAAGAACGGTGGAATTTTTAAGAACAATGAGATGCCACTCACCACCATCTTGGAAATTGACATTTTTGATGTGTGGGGAATTGATTTCATGGGACCGTTCGTAAGCTCTTGTGGGAACACATACATTTTGGTAGCTGTGGACTATGTGTCAAAGTAGGTTGAGGCCGTTGCTCTACCCAACAATGAAGCTCGAAGTGTGGTGGCATTTTTGAAAAAGAATATCTTTACAAGATTTGGCACTCCAAGGGCCATTATAAGTAATGGGGGATCGCACTTTTGCAACGAAGCTTTTGATACCTTACTCACCAAGTATGGTGTCACTCACAAAGTCTCGACCCAATATCATCCTCAAGCAAGCAGACAGGTGGAAGTCTCCAACCGGGAGATCAAGAGTATTTTGTCAAAGACCGTGAATGCCAACAGGATTAATTGATCGAAGAAAATTGATGATGCTCTATGGGCTTATAGGACGGCTTAAAAAACATCGATTGGGATGTCTCCATACCGGTTGGTGTTTAGGAAAGCTTGTCACCTTTCGGTGGAACTTGAACACAAGGCTATGTGGGCATTGAAGAAGCTTAATCTTGAGTGGGATGTCGCCGCTAACCTGAGGGTGGCAAAATTGAATGAGATTGATGAATTTTGGTACCATGCATATACAAGTTCTTCCTTATACAAGGAGAAGATGAAGTACCCCCATGACAAGTACATCCGGAACAAGGAGTTCAAAAAATGTTATCTTGTGTTATTGTTCAATTCTCGGTTACAGATGTTTTCGGGAAAGTTGAAGTCTTAGTGGAGTGGTCCGTTTGAGGTTGTGAAGGTAACACCCTTTGGTGCATTAGACTTGAAGAATAAAAATGATGAAATATTTAGAGTCAATGGTCACCGCGTGAAGCATTATCTTGGTAAAGTTGATGATGGCCATGTCGTGGCTTTAATTCATTTCAAGTGATTGATGGTAATCTTCGTCGTGTCACAACGTTAAATCAGGCGCTTCGTGGGAGGTAACCCATGTTTTTTTATTCTTCTTTTTAGATAGATTTTGTTTTGTGCTAACTGATTTTGAAGTGAACTGCAGGAATGAGTGTGCTTTGCAGGAACTGTGCTCGAAGAAATGGCTAAGTGTTGAAAAGGTGCAGACTGCACAATCTTGCATGCCACAGCAGAAAGAAGTCTGCGGCGGCATAATTCTTTGTGCGGACGCACAACTGGAGACCCAAAAATGCAAACTCTCTAAAGTTTGCAATTGTAGAGAAATGGCCAATTTGTGGCGACACTTGGAATGGTGCGGCCCGCACAAATATCTGCGGCACTATGCTGCGAGTGCCTTCTTCCTCCACATATCCACTCACTGCGCTGCGATTCTCCCAGACATTAACGAGTCTCAACTGGATGCAGACAGCTACTGCAAAGCTGTCTGACATATCCGATACTGTTGCAGCTCAGTCTTCTACCCCAGCAGCACCACAGGTTCCTCCGTCAATGGAGGAAACATTGAAGAAGATCTTGGACAAGCGGAAGACCACCATGGATACATTAGTGGCACATGGGGAAGCTATTGAGGAGTTGGGTAAAAAGGTGAAGAAGATGAGGAAATCACAGGCCTCAAGAAAATCAGTGGACAAGTTGAGAAAAGAGGTGGCCAAGATAGCAGCAGCTGGTGATCTTCCATTTGACTTACTGATGGAGACAGATCCATCAGTACCGGCAAACCCAGGAGCACCATCAGCACCAGTGGCACCAGCTGGCTAGTCTGACGAGCCAGACCTTGCTGCCCATACTGCTGAGGAGGTGCTTCAGATGTTCACCAACCCCGTTACTCCCCAAGCAGAGGATGATGAGATCCAGTTGGAGGAGCCTGAGGGTGGTGATGCTGCCATGCACACTGAGACCACATAGGGAGTTCTCTTTACTCTCTTCCCTTCCTTATTTTGATTTTTGTTAAGCATTGAGGACAATGCTTATTCTTATTCAGGGGGTGGTCTATTTTGATTTGATATGATATTGGCCTGTAATAACTATAATACTCTCTTTTTATCTTTATTTCCTTTTTTATTATGTATATATTCCTCCCTCTCTATTGATGTATATATTCTCTTTCCCATTCTCGGCTTGTATATTCATTTTTTCTTTCAGTAGTTACTTCATAGCTTCTTTATTTTGTTTCTTAGTAGTTTAGCTTCTTATTTACTTTAATAGATTCTTGTTGATTTGGTAGTTTCTTTTTATGTTTAAGTGATCAATAAGCCTTTGGTTTTCTTAATGCCACGGTTCTTTCCGAAGGTGGTTTTTGTGTGAACCGAGTGGCTCTTCCCAATGATGGATGGCGTGACAATCTTCTTAAGGGATTGAGTCCGTTTTTGATGATTAGGTAAAAATAATAGTAATAATGAATAAAAGGGTCAATCATGCTTCACTTGGTACCAACACACTTAACTATACGCTTATGGTTAAAAATAAGTTCTTGGAAAGAAATGGCTCTAGTTAGTGACCTTGTGACTCTTGTGCTGACTTAGGCAATCATTGAGTGGTTTAGTTAAACCATTGGCGATTTTCAATTTTAAATATAGTTGTTGTGGGCCCTCGCCTCTATCCTTTTTAATAATCCAGTTGTGTGAGAGATAAGATGTTTTGTTACAAGTCTAAGTACCCGTGCGAATGGTCTAGAACTTGCTCGAATGTGTTCCTAGGCAAAGTTCTAAGTTTTGCTTGGCTTGAGAAGTGATTGTAGGGGCTCCTTGACCCGTTTTGAAATTTGTCATGTCCCACCAATGATATTATCCCTAGTCAACTCTTTTGAGCCAAAAGCCTTTCTCATTTGATAACCATGTTATAAGCCTTTACCCGTTTTGTAGTGACCCTCTCTCGGCACCCGAGCTTTCCTTAACACTCATGAGAAGCAAATTGGTAAAAACATAAGTTTGGGGGAGAGCCGAGGAGTTTAAAAGTGGTATCAAGGTACAAAAAGAGAAAATAAATGAAGAAAAAGAACGAACAAAAGAAAAACACAAAAAAAAAGTGAATAAATTGAAGAGTTGAAGAGATTCAAAGAAAAGCAAAAGTGCAAAGCATGGAGAAAACAAAAAAGGAGAAAATGAATATCATGACCAAGAAAGAGTGATGTCAAGTCTCTCTAGTTCCCCTAAGGAAAATAAAATAACTCAAAGAGTCGGCAAAGCATGAGCCAAAAAGAGAAAATGGAGTGCTTAAGGAAAGATGAACGCGTTCTATTCCAACATTTCCTACCTTAGTCCAAAAGCCTTCATTACATGTTGAAAAAGCCCTACGTGATTTCAAGCTGAGTGAGCTTACATTAGTNTTTTTTATGTTTAAGTGATCAATAAGCCTTTGGTTTTCTTAATGCCACGGTTCTTTCCGAAGGTGGTTTTTGTGTGAACCGAGTGGCTCTTCCCAATGATGGATGGCGTGACAACCTTCTTAAGGGATTGAGTCCGTTTTTGATGATTAGGTAAAAATAATAGTAATAATGAATAAAAGGGTCAATCATGCTTCATTTGGTACCAACACACTTATCTATACGCTTATGGTTAAAAATAAGTTCTTGAAAAGAAATGGCTCTAGTTAGTGACCTTGTGACTCTTGTGCTGACTTGGGCAATCATTGAGTGGTTTAGTTAAACCATTAGCGATTTTCAATTTTAAATATAGTTGTTGTGGGCCCTCGCCTCTATCCTCTTTAATAATTCAGTTGTGTGAGAGATGAGATGTTTTGTTACAAGTCTAAGTACCCGTGCGAATGGTCTAGAACTTGCTCGAATGTAATCCTAGGCGAAGTTCTAAGTTTTGCTTGGCTTGAGAAGTGATTGTATGGGCTCCTTGACCCGTTTTGAAAATTTTCATGTCCCACCAGTGATATTATCCCTAGTCAACTCTTTTGAGCCTAAAGCCTTTCTCATTTGATAACCATGTTACAAGCCTTTACCCGTTTTGTAGTGACCCTCTCTTGGCACCCGAGCTTTCCTTAACACTCATGAGAAGCAAATTGGTGAAAACATAAGTTTGGGGGAGAGCCGAGGAGTTTAAAAGTGGTATCAAGGTACAAAAAGAGAAAAGAAATGAAGAAAAAGAATGAACTAAAGAAAAACACAAAAAAAAGTGAATAAATTGAAGAGTTGAAGAGATTCAAAGAAAAGCAAAAGTGCAAAGCATGGAGAAAATAGAAAAGGAGAAAATGAATATCATGACCAAGAAAGAGTGATGTCAAGTCTCTCTAGTTCCCCTAAGGAAAACAAAATAACTCAAAGAGTCGGCAAAGCATGAGCCAAAAAGAGAAAATGGAGTGCTTAAGGAAAGACGAACGCGTTCTATTCCAACATTTCCTACCTTAGTCTAAAAGCCTTCATTACATGTTGAAAAAGCCCTACGTGATTTCAAGCTGAGTGAGCTTACATTAGTGGTGATTTACATGAGGGAAAAGCATATGGTACTTAGAGTCGTACTTGTGACATTCTTTTAAGAGTGATGAGCGACCGTTTCACAAATCATTGAATTGAGTGCTACATTCTTAAGTGAGATGAGCTAACAAGGAGTATAGGATGAGGAGTTTGGGATCCACAGTGAGCTACATGAAAGTACGAACTTTCTTGATGAGTAAAGTCAACTCTTGATGCTCAAGTATCACATTAGAGCTATTTGTGCTTTAACCTTCAAAATATTGCCTTGTTGATAATTCATGAGTGTGTGGGTAATTATTGGTCACAATTGATGTGTGTTTGATTCACCTTAGCTTAGCTGGAATAGCTCTTTTCTTGTGGAGGTGAGAATTACCTTATTTGCTTGAGGACAAGCAAAAGCTTAAGTTTATGGGAGTTGATAAGTGGGGATTGTGACTACTTATTTGCACCTTTTGACTTTCGTTTTAGTTAAAAAATGCTTAAAGGTATTCCCGAAAACTGATAAAATATGCTTACTTGCAGGAGTATTGGAAAATGAGCCAAAGTTATGAAATTCAACTCAAGAAGGACTGATTTTGAACAACGACAAAAATCAAGCAAAAAGGCTAAAGTGCGGACCACAGAATTCTATCTGCGGCCGCAGAACAAGAAGCAAATTTGACAGTGCTGCAATGCAAAGTGTGGACTGCACAATAATTGTGCGGTCACAGAAGTCAAGGTTCAGAGATTTGAGAATTCAAGACAATCAAGATCTGCTGCTCGCACTATAATTGTGCGGCCGCACCCAGAATTGTGCGGTCCGCAGAACTCAAGAAGTGCGGCCGTAGTTCAGAATTGTGCAGCCGCAGAAACCACTCCTGTCAAGAGCTGCAGTAAAGTGTGGATCGCACACAGAATTGTGCGGCCGTAGTACCTCCGAAAGTGCAATCTTGTCCGAAATTTCAGCTGTGTATAAATAGTCTTTTTTTACAAAACTGAGTCAAGTTTTGAATATCTGAAAGTTGGTAGCCATTTTTATTTACTGTTTTAGGAATCTTTATCATAACTTGTCAATTTTACATTGGATTTGCTTCTATTTATCATTAAATATGAGTTTAATCATCTTTTTTTCTTTATTTGCTTCATAACCCACTATGAGTAACTAAATTTCTAGCTAGAGTTGTGACCCAACCCTAGTGTGGGTACCTAATGGGTGTTTGATTTAGGGCTTATTTATGGTTGGGTGTGTAATATTTAGCCTAGTTCTTGCTATAATTGTAGAATTAATTGTTGCAAATATTGATTCATGCCTATTTGACTTAGTCTCTACTTGATAAAGAGAGACTTAGTCTAGTAAAACTTGGCTAACAAAAAATTGGGATGAACTCAATAAATTAATAGTCCCAATTAAAGGGTTGAATCTAGAGATAGTAAAATTTGACTTGAGCATCTATCAATTGTTTTATGCATTACCCATTTGGACTTGAGAGAGAGCCAAATTGGGCAAAACCACTATATTACCGAAAGGTATTGAGTGGGTAATTGTGTGTTGATTTCAATAAAACACCCCGACCAATAAAACCCACTCTAAAGCCCACAACCCGTTAGGAAAACACCTAGGTGGAAGTCACAGCCCTATATCTTTTACATACTTGAAACAAATACCAAAAATATTATTCTCTAACTTTATATTTGCAAACCGTAGCATAATTTAGAAGTAGAATCAAAACACATTTTGTGGAAGTGCATCTTAGACACTTTACACGCTTAGTCCGAATATATACCTAATCTCATCTACGCTCCCTGTGGATTCGATCCCGACTCCCAGTCAGGTAATTATTATTGCAATTGACCGTTTCATAACCCCAAACTGAGGTGTGATTTGGGCGAGATCATTTACCTCATAATAGCTATCTACATCCAATAACGAATGCATAAGCTTTACGATCGTACCGGAGTCTGATCCCTTCATTTCTGTGGACAATTCAAGATTGGCTAGTGCATCTACTTTCGCATTCTCTTTCCTTGGGATGTGCGTAATTGACCAATCCCGGAACCGAGCGAGCAGAGCTTGGACTTTCATTACGTATTGTTGCATGCATTCCTCTTTGGCTTCGAATATCCCGTAGACCTGATTTACTACCAATTGGTAGTCGCATTTGAATTCTAGGACCTCTGAATCCTGTCCCCGAGCCAATTTGAGTCCTACAATCAAAGGTTCATACTCTACTTCATTGTTAGTCAGAGGAACAAATCTTATGGCCTGCCTTAGGGTTTCTCCCGAATGCGTGTTTAACACTATGCCGAGCCTGGACACCTTCACATTTCTAGCTCCGTCCGTGAACAAAGTCCAAACTTCCGATGTCAATTCCGACACCATTACTGCTTCTTTGGTAGCCAAAGGTAAAAGTCCCAGACTGAAATCGGCAACAAAGCCGGCCAAAACATGTGACTTAATCATAGTCTTGGGTTTATATTCTATGTCAAACTCGCTCATTTCGACAGTCCATTTGGCTAGCCTGCCTGAGATTTTAGGTTTATGAAGAATATTCCGCAGGGAAAAAGTGGTTACCATAGCTATTGGGTGACATTGGAAATAAGGCCTTAGTTTTCGAGCAGCGACTACGAGGGCTAAGGCTAATTTTTCCATATGTGGGTAGCGAGTTTCTGCTCCCGTTAAAATTTTACTAACCTAATAAATAGGAGATGGCATACCTTCGTCCTCATGGACTAAAACGGCACTTACCGCTACCTCCGAGATCGCTAACTAGATCATCAGTTGTTTATTGTCCTCTGATTTTTACAGTCACGGAGGACTTGACAAATACCTTTTCAGATCCTTCAAAGCCTACTGACATTCCGATATCCATTTAAAGTTATTCTTCTTTTTGGGCAAAGAAATGTTGACATTAATCCTAAGATCGACAAATGAATCTGCGCAAAGTGGCTAGTCTCCTTGTCATCCTTTGAACCTCTTTTACACTTGATAGCTGGTACGGGATGTCTTCGATGGCTTTGATTTTGTCGGGATTAACCTCAATCCCACTTTGCGACACAATAAATCCTAGGAACTTACCGGAGCTGACCCCGAATGCACACTTCTCGGGATTAAGATTCATGTTGTGCTTCCTTAAGATGTTAAAGGTCTCTTGCAGGTGTTTAAGATGATCACCTGCATTCAAAGACTTAACCAACATATCATCTGTGTAAACTTTCATAGTTTTCCCTATTTGTTTCTCAAACATTTTGTTTACGAGCCGCTGATAAGTGGCTCCAGCATTCATTAGTCCGAAAGGCATCACATTATAACAATATGTGCTGAAATGCGTTATGAATGAAGTTTTTTCCCGATCCTCCGGGTTCATCTTGATTTTGTTGTACCCGGAGAAAGCATCGTGGAAACTTATTAACTCGTGTTAGGACGTCGCATCAATTATTTGATCAATGTTTGGCAATGGGAATGAGTCTTTTGGGCATGCCTTATTTATGTTCTTATAGTCTACGCACATGCGAAATTTATTATTCTTCTTTGGAACTACTACTACATTAGCTATCTAGTCAGTATACTTTACCTCTCGGATTGAACCAATATCAAACAAGCGAGTTACCTCTTATTTGATAAATTTATTCCCGACCTCGGCAATAAGACATTTTTTCTATCTTACCGGAGGGATGTTCGGATCCAGGCTTCGTTTATTCACGACCACTTCTGGCTGGATGCCTGTCATATCTGCATACGACCATGCAAAACAATCGACATTGAATTTAAGAAATTCGATAAATCCAAACTTGAGCTCGGAATATAGTCCTGTTACCAAGTGGCACTTCCTCTCCAAGAATTTTTCGAACAATGCAACTTGTTCAAGTTCTTCCGCTATGGATTTTGTTGCGTCCGTTTCTTCTGGTACCTGAAAATATCTTGGTACCTGATAGGATTCCGATAACTCCTCCCCCTAGTTGACTTCTCTCGGCTCGGGAGCAGGCGTCGGTTCTTGTAATTTCTATACCGGATGTTCCTTCCCTTTGCTACTGGAAACTAAGATTGCATTCATCTCCCTTGTTGCCAGTTGGTTGCCTCTAATTTGTTTTATTCCCTTGGGAGTTGGGAATTTCAACAACTGATGATATGTTGATGGCACAACCTTCATCTCGTGCAACCACTGCCTCCCCAGAATAATATTGTAGCCCATATCTCCGTCCATCACTTCAAAAAGGTTCGTCTTCATCACCCCCTCAGCATTTGTGGGTAGCAAGATCTCTCCTCGGGTTGTCACACTCGCTAGGTTGAACTCGACGAGGAGTTTTGTGGCCTGAATGATACTTCCGGTGAGGTTGGCTTGCTCCAACACTCTCCATTGGATGATGTTGGCCAAATTTTCTAGATCCAGCAGAACACATTTACTTTTAAAATCTAAGACATTTAAAGAGATTACCAATGCATTGTTGTGCAGCAGCAACTGTCCATCTGCGTCTTTCTCCGTGCAAGTAATTTCATCCTCATCGACTTTTCGGAGTCTCTTGTTGTGGGTCACTGACACCTTCATCTTTTTTGTAGCTAAGAATGTCACACCATTAATCTCGTTCTCCCTGAAAATCATGTTGATCGTCAAGCGTGGGGGGTCTTTTCTTGCTTTTGAAGGTTCTAGTTGTTTTTAGCCCAGCCACTTAAAAATTCTCTGAGATGACCGTTCTTTAGTAATGTCGCCACCTCCTTGCGCAGAGTCCGACAGTCACCTGTTCGGTGACCGTTAGTCACATGTTATTCGCACCACAAATTAGGATCCCTTTGGTTGAGATCGGATCTCATTGGCTTCGGGAATCGTGCGTCTTTAATGTTCCTCATAGCCAACACCAGCTTCACTAGGTTGACATTAAAGTTATATTCAAAAAGCCCAGGTCGGAGGAATCTCGAGAACCCGACGTCTCCTTGTCCTGCAATGACCTATTATTTCGGTCCCCTTGAAGACCGTCGATCTGTGTCGAAATCATCCTTTAATTTCTCTTTATCATTCTCCCGGTCCCGGCCTTTGGTTGATGTCGGAAAGCCGAGTTGGTCATCTTCAATTCTTATCTTTGACTCGTACCGGTTATAAACATCCACCCATGTTGTTTCTTAGAACTCAATCAAACTTTCTTTCTATTTCTGGGAAGCATCGGAACTTCTCATATTCAACCCTTTAATAAATGCTTCTGCTGCCCATTCGTCTGGTTCAACCGGGAGCAACATCCTTTCTTTCTAGAACCGGGTCATGAACTCTCGTAATAATTCGGACTCTCCTTGTGCAATCCTGAATATGTCGGCCTTTCAAGCCTGTACTGTTTTGGCTCCGACATGGGCCTTAATGAAAGAATATGTGAGCATCTCGAAGGAATCTATGGAATGCTTAGTCAAGAGTGATTACCATGTCAGGCCCCCCTTCGTGAGGGTCTCCCCAATTATTTTCAATAAGAACTAACTCAATCTCTTGTGGATCCAGATTGTTTCCCTTGACTGCCGTTGTATAGGTGGTGATATTCTCCTGAGGATCTGAATTCCCATCATACTTCGGCACATCTGGCATTTTGAACCGCTTCGAAATTAATTCTGGTGTCGCGCTCGATTTGAACGGCAGCTGGGTGTACTTATTTGAATCCGATCCTTTCAGTACTGGTGGTACGCCCGAAATTTGATCCATTCAGACGTTTATTTCCCTCATAAATCACATGAGTTCGGTTTTAAAGGGATCATTTTCATTGTTATTTTCGGCTCCGCTTCCGTTCCCCCCAGCCCTGTCAAAGCCAACTTCTCCCCTCGGGGTATTGTTATTGACTCTCTGCGTTGTTTGATTTGTGGAAGCACCGAGAGGAATTGGACCTCGTCCATTCGCGTTGTTGGAAGCACCTTACAACACCTGCCTTAATTCCGTCATGACCTGATCCTGCCGCGAGAGATGGCCCATAATGGCCTTTTGTTGCTCCCTCAGATCCTTACTGTTTCAACGACGTGCTCGTCTTCAGCATCATCAGGAGTTTCCTCTCGAACATGTCGTGAATATTGCTCGCCGTAAACCGGCGTGGACTCGTTCCCCTCGTTGCATATATCATTGATGGAATCTTCATGCTAAGGCTGATTTTTCTGGGCCTCAACGTTGTGTGCGATGTTGAAATCATTATCTACCATTTTTAGTGATTTTTGCTAAGAGCAAAGAATCAAACAAATTAGTAATAGATAGAGGGATCAATTTAATTACACAATAGTCTAAGCCCCACGTTGGGCGTCAAACTGTTTACTCATAAAATGATACAGTAGAATTTATACGTGGTTTATAGATAAGTGAATCGATTTGATCCTAAAATGATAAATGAATTAGACAAAAATATAAGACTTTGCCTTAAAATTGAAATAAAACAACAGATATCTTAGTCCCGGACGCAGAGCTTCCGGAGGCCGTGAGAATAATATAAATAAACTAGAAAGTAAAATGTTATTGAGCTTTTGATAGAATATTGTGTTTGCTCGTTAGAAAATTCGTGTCCCTTACAATGATGGTAGAACTCACTATTTATAATTGTACCTAGAGAATAAGGTTCTAGGATCAAGCCCCTCTTAAATGACAATTATGAGGGCCATTGAAGAATATGTAACGGTAGGCAGTAAAGGCCTTATTCTCTGTAACAGACCGTGCACTTAATACTATAAAATATTTTTCATTAAATGCTACCAGATGTTAGGCATTTTTTTCGCCTTTATGAATATCATTCTCTCCGATTACAAGCGAGATCATTGCTCTCGGCCCCGACTGTCTTCTGTTTTCGGCTCCACGCGTCACTTTCTCATGCGAACATTAAATATGAATACATTTTACCCTATACAGGGTCATCGGGTCTGCTTCGTTTAAAAAAATGGGCAGACTTATTTTTTTTAATCAAACCAGACCGAATCCACCAGGAAACAATTACCATGTGGCTTTAGAGAAATATGTCTACTCAAAAATATTGGTAGACTTTTTTTAAAGCCCCGTGGAGAATTCTTTTTCAAAAAAATAAGATAAAATTCAGCCAGCAAAAAAGGTATATTTGCACCATTTGTATAATGGCAGGGGTATATTTGCACCATTTTGTAACGGTAGGGGTATGTATCCAACACCTTTATAACCGGGGGTGGATTGTTATATCTGCTCCAAATTGCAAAGTTGAGGGCTATGTTTGCACCTTTGCCCTTCCTTCCTCTTATCTATTAGGAGCTCAGTTCAACATCACCAAACTTTTGTTTTTCAGGCGGGCGGGTTCTTAACAATATTTACTGAGTTAAAGTCTATCATTAAGAATCTAAGTTTAATCTCTTCTTTTATTCGATTTTTTAGAGTACTAAGGTAATAATATCGAAGAGCTAAGATCAGAAATTGTACATACTTCCTCTTTTTCCCACGTAATCAACAGGGGAAACAGAGAAGATGTAATTTGAATATAGCATGAAATCGTTAGGACTTTGAACTCGTGAAATTACAATTCAAATTGTGACAGCTTGACTATTGGTTATTCTATTGGAGCCACAAAATGCACAATTTTTATGTTGGAAAAGATATTTTATTGAAATAAGTCGATCAAAACCATCAGGTTAAGCTCTTTAATATAAGGTATGTGAAAGTACTAAGATAAAAAACAAAGCAAAGGGCATGACATTATTGCTACGACTAATAGAATGACATAACACTAATGTGATGATATTCTAGTCTTCTTTGGAGATGAAGAAACTAAATCAATGGCACATCCCAATGGCCAAGCTGCTCTAACAAGATAATTTTTGTATTTGACATCAAGCATCACTGTAATGTCTTTAGTATAGATTTAGTCCTGTCCAAAGTTGCATCAAGAAAAATAAAAGGTTAAAGTAAGGGAAAAAAGGACAAGCACCAAATTATTTCTGTTAGATTGATAATGCATTTAACTTATATACACCGACAATATAAAAAAACGACAAAAAATAACTTACCGAATCCATCGACAAGCAAAGTGTACTCATATACCAAATCAATGCATAAGTATGGGATATTTCTATCTTGAGTGTTTGGAAATACTGATTTCACATCTGCTGCTTTTGTCTTGCAAGCAACTTTAGCTGCATTTAGGTACTGAATTGGCTTTGCTATAGCTGATGGAAATTATTTGCTATCAACAATGCCAACCTACAATGCAAATTGAACCCCATTAGTCGAGCTTAAAAATAAACTGAATTGATTTAATCAAATAACAAGAAGTATAAACATCACATCAACTGCAACTACTAAGTTTCAAGACAAAACAAGTTGGAGTCGACTATGTGCTTATTATCCCTGTCACTCTATGTTGGCCTAAATCAGTCCGCAGTTACTCTTGACATGGTGTGATAATTTTCGATTTGAGCCAAGTACGCACGATTTTTCTTAAAAGACCTCATACCATTAAGAGATGTATACACCTTATATGTGTTAGGTGTTTGTCCGATTTTCTTACCATATTTGATTTTTCTATCTCTTGAATGAAAGACAACATATTTATCATAATTGATTTTGCCTTTTACGAAAAGAAATATATAATTCTTCCATGTTTGGCTAGTAATATTTCTAGGAGGAAAAGGCTTTAGACTTCTATAAATTGAGGGTCCTTCCTTCTCATTCAATAGTATCCACAATGTCTACATGAGGTTTGAGAGTCTTGTTTAGGGTTCGAGAGTCTTGTTTAGTGTGCCACTTGTGTTTGCCTCTTTGTGAGGTTGTTCTCTCAATATTTTGTACTCTCTTTTATATAGTGGATTGCTCATCTCCACCTACGGACGTAGATCAAATTGACCGAACCACGTTAAATGATTGTGTCTCTTCTGATTTATTTCTCTGATTTATCGTCGTTTAAGGTTTGTTTTACTAGCTTCCGCATGACACATGATTATTTCGGTCCTAACAATATGTAGGTTTCCAATATTTTCGACTACTAATGTGAGACTTTGTTCGTATACCCAACATTCCGTTTAAGAACATCAAAACACATAATGTTGTACTTATGTATGATTATTGATTTGGCAGTGTTGATTTTAACCTATATTTCTTCATTTTCTTTTTTATAGTTTTGTGGAATTGTTGACTATAAATACAACTTTTACCCGAGAACCAACACCATAGAAAGGTGATGAAACATGCAGTCTTGGTTCCAGCACCACCTCCCCCATTTCACACTCCATTGAATGTACAGTTCTTGTAATTGCATGGTGCTCTAATTTTAAGTGCTTTCCTAGCTAATGCTCTACAGTTTTTCAAGCTAGTACCACTTTGTGGAGCTTTTACTTTTTAGTCCACTCTTCCATATGTGTAGTACCCTTGAAAAATAAATGATGATTTGTATTAGCATTTGACTAATTACTTATAAGTAGCCTATAAGATACATAGTTAGCACATATAACTTAAACTCTTAGCATATTAGCACAATGTTTCTCGTATTATTGAGAATATTGTTGATTATATTGTTGTAAATAGGCAAAAATTCATAAGAAATTAGAGATATATATACCATCATATCCTTCCAAGGCTCAAGGATTACTATAGTTTCTTAAAGTCTTGAAATTCTCAACACGACCAGCTAGTTGTCCATAGTTCAAATAACTGCATACAATATATTCTCGTCAAATTTTACGTTGTCAACATATACTCGTTTTTAGGTGACATGATAGTGTAAAGTTCTTTACGTTGCTGATTAGACTTCTTATATAAATGTTTTTATCTCAGTGAATATTCTCTCTCTAGCTCTCATGCCCTCAGCGCATGTTTGTTAAATGTACACCCACCGTGGTTATGGCTATGGGAAGAGGTCGAGCTCGTGGATGACCTAGGTTTCAATCTTTAACTACCATCGGTAAAGCAGCTGAAGCTCACATGCAACCGAAAAAGCCAAAGTTGACACAATCGGCGACTACTCATGTGTCAAATCTGAAACAGAAACAAGTGGAATCAAGTGTGCAGCACACCGCTAAGAGACTGGACTTAACTACTAGATCATCTCTAAATGTGCGACAATAGATTCCACCAGAGAAAACAATAGATCAGGCGAGTACAAGTAAGGATGTCCCAGATCTAGAACCAACATTTGAGAACAAGGAGAAGCCAATTGAGTGGACATCCCACTTTGCAGGTAATCGTAGTTCAGAAAACGGTTTAAAATTAGATTGCATTCCTCCTGCTATTGTTGAGGGGAAAGTTGTAGTTCAACTGAAAAAAGATGATGTTGATAGAGAAATTCAAAAATGAAAAAGTGCACTAATTATATATGTAATTGGAGAGACATCGGGATATAACTATATGCATAGGTTTGTGAAATAGAGTTGGTATCGAGTGGCTGAAATAGAGATATTTTACCATGAGGAAGGATACTATGTTACCAAATTTCAGTCTGTAAGTGACATGCGGAAAATCTTATAATCTGGGCCTTATACAATTAATACCAAACCGGTGATATTGAAGCCATGGACCG
>AWOL01S0014168.1:0-11703 GCA_000715115.1 Nicotiana otophora
TTTTGGTCCTACATTAGTTTGCTTACGATGCATTTTTTACGTACGAAAATATAGGGTGTAATATCGAGCCTGTGCGGCTACTAATCTAGTTAATAGCTGAATAGCATCTCTCATCTCCTGACCCGGTGCATCCGGCTGAGGAGCTGAACGTATAGGGGTGAGCGCTGGAGTTGGTGCTCCTCGGAGCCCTTCGGGAGAGGGCGGGGTGTGTGAAGTCTAAGATGGAATCTCACTATGAGACTCTCCCCGATCCCTGGTTACTCGTGGAGCTCGACTAGTAGTCTCACCAACCACGGACTTTCCCTTCTGGGCAGTTTTAGTCTTTGGAGGCATCGCTGATAACATAACATATCGTTAGAAACATGAACTCTTATATCACACGATCTAATATAAGAAGAGAGGATAACATCCTATATGTCCTGTAGCCTCCTGTTTATAAGTGTGATGCACAACACACCCATAAACAAGACTCTACTAGACACGGTCTGTAGACAACCTTAGGACAGAACTGCTCTGATACCACTTTTGTCACGACCCAAACCGATAGGCCGCGACGGATGCCCGAGCCTGTCGAACACCCTTAAGCATGCGTCTAAGATATAAACATGATTAGTGTACGTGAAGGAAACCTATCCAATAGACATATATACATAAACATGCGGAATACAGTGGGGCGAGCCGGCAAGGTTGCTATAGACAACTATATATCCAAAACCGGAAGCCGGCGAGGCCACATACTATCCAACTATACATATCTAACTATACATATTGTCTACAGACCTCTAATAGAATATACAACTGTACAAGGATGGAATTTGGCCACGTCATACCCATACATGTATACAAGCATATCATACCAAAATCAAAAGCAGCTCCGGATCAAATGGAGCACGCCAACTCTCGCTGACCAAGGATCCTAAGAAGGGGGACCGTCAGCTTGCCTACCTGCACCTACGGGCATGAAACACAGGCCCGGGGGAAATAGGGCGTTAGTACGAATAATGTACTGAGTATGTAAGGCATAAAAATTGGTACATAAAAGACATATATGAAATATGGAATAAAGAATTCCACCTGTAAGTCTAAATAACTTTGTAAATCCTGAAACATTTATAATGTTAAGCACGTTTGTATAAATCTCGTGTCATTCATAGGTATAGGTGTACATAACATCGTCAAGCCTATAAGGGAGTCCCATTATATCAACTCGGCCACTATGGGCAAATCATCAACATATACCAGCTGATCAGATGATGGTGCATATATAACGTTATAACCTTTTTCCCATATATATATATATATATATATATATATATATATACGCGTATATAATGCTATCTGATCATGGGTCAATGTAAATGAATGCAATGCATGATAAGTACGTCAATAAAATCTTTCGGAGTGTCATAAGACCATTATGCCTCTAATTAATATCATGAAATAGACTTTATCAACTTACGTATTTTCTGAGACCCATGAACAGACGATAGAATAATAAGAGTTATGGGAAAACAAGAATATACGCATCTCTAGCGTTTCTACGAATAGAGTAATTTATGAAAGTTGTGCATTTGCTCGTTTCATTTGTGCCGTATAGATCATGCCAAAAGAAAGAAGGGGTAGCCTTAAAATACCTGGAGTAGGGAAAATCAATGTGATATTCTTGAGAAGGGTTACACTGTACTTCCTTAAAATTGCAAAATCTCACGTTGCTTAAAATACTATGAAACCTCTATTTAAATATTTGAAGGTCCGTACCCTACTGCGTTGCTTCAGATTGCCTTCTACGTTGCTATTCTTTTAAATGGTGAAAGATGTGTATCTACTTTGAATTACAATGCTTATCTTTGAATTTTCCAAAGATATATAGCCTTCTTTGATTTAAAAATTCTTATGCTTGAATTGGTTGCCACCTACCCCTAATGACTAAGAGTCATTTGTTTTTATAGTGGCTTGCTTCCACGTGGGGATGGGGGTTTTAATCTTATCCCATAACTCATTAATTAATTAGGTAATATTCCGTTACCCGATAATTAACCAATTACCCATATAATTAAAAATTATCTCAAATTACTTAAACTAACATACCTTATACATCATACTATCATGGTCATATGGTACCTTGTATGGTACTAGTTCATAAACACCTGGTATTATGGCTCGGATCGTATTGTAACCCAAATTGACCACCTTTGACAAAACTCATTTTCTTTAATTCGTTTACCCTTTATCCTTCACGGCACTTACTTATCGCTTGTTATAAATAGCATAAATATGTTAACCTCAAGATAATCTCATCCCCGAGTCTACGTCGATTAACTTACGATGAAACTTTTATGTACGAAAACACGAGATGTAATAGCCCGGCCAGCTAGGGGTAGGGGTCAGACAGCTAGAGGTGGAGGTCGGGTTGATAGAGATGGAGGCCAGCCAGTTAGAGGTCATCCCAGAGATGTAGCTCCGAGTGGTGGGGCCCAGCCCTGATTTTATGCTTTTCCAGCTAGGCTTGAGGTCGAGTCATCCGATGTCGTGATCACAGGTATTATTCCAGTTTGCCATAGAGATGCTTCAGTTTTATTTGATCCAGGATCTACTTATTCCTATGTGTCCTCCTACTTTGCTTCATATTCGGTTATCCTCTTGATTCTTTGAATGCTTCTGTGCATGTGTCCACATCGGTGGGGGATTCTATTGTTGTAGATCATGCCTTTCGTTCATGTGTGGTTACTATTGGGAGTCTTGAGACTAGCGTGGATCTTCTACTTCTTGATATGGTAGATTTTGATGTCATCTTGGGTATGGATTGGCTGTCACCTTATCATGCTATATTGGATTGTCATGCCAAAATAGTGACCTTAGCCATGCCGGGGTTACCTCGATTAGAGTGGAAAGGAACTTCTGGACATTCTATAAGCAAGGTTATCTCGTATGTAAAAGCTCGACGTATGGTCGAGAAAGGGTGTCTAGCTTATTTAGCTTATATTCGTAATCCTAGTGCGGATGTTCCTTCTATAGATTCAGTCCCAGTCGTTCGTGAGTTTCCAGATGTATTTCCTGCAGATTTATCAGGGATAACACCCTACAGAGATATTAATTTTTGTATTGATTTGGCTTCGGGCACTCAACCCATTTCTATTCCACCATACAGTATGGCCCCGCCAGAGCTAAAGAAATTGAAGGAGCAATTATAAGACTTTCTTGATAAGGGATTCATTAGACCTAGCATCTCACCTTGGGGTGCACCAGTGTTATTTGTAAAGAATAAAGATGGTTCAATAAGGATGTGTATAGATTATCGGCAGTTGAACAAGGCTGTATCAAGAACACGTATTTGTTGCCAAGAATTTATAACTTATTTGATCAACTTCAGGGTGCCAAGGTGCTTTCAAAGACTGATTTGAGGTTTGGTTACTATTAGTTGAAGATTAGGGCATCTGATGTCCATAAGACAACTTTTCAGACTCAGTATGGGCATTATGAATTCCTTGTGATGTCATTTGGGCTCACAAATGCCCCAACAACATTTATGGATTTAATGAACCGGGTATTCAAACTCTATTTGGATTCTTTTGTGGTTATATTCATTGATAATATCTTGATTTACTCCAGATATCGAGAGAAGCATGAGCAGCACCTTCGGAATGTACTTCAGACTTTGAAAAATAATCAGTTGTATGCCAAATTTTCGAAATGTGAGTTTTGGTTAAACTCGGTTGCCTTTTTTGGGGCATGTAGTATCCGTTGAAGGCATAAAAGTGGATCTTAAGAAGATTGAGGCAGTTCAGAATTGGCCTAGACCTACTTCAGTTATAGAGATCCAGAGTTTCCTAGGTTTGGCTGGTTATTATGGACGGTTTGTGGAGGGGTTTTCATCCATAACATCCCCATTGACCAACTTGACCCGGAAGGGTGTCCCATTCAAATGGTCAAATGAGTGTGAGTTGAGCTTTCAGAAGCTCAAGACTGCTTTGACTACAACGCCAGTGTTGGTACTGCCCACAGGTTCAGGATCTTATACGGTATATTATGATGTATCTCGCATTGGGCTTGGTGCAGCATTAATGCAAGATGGCAGGGTGATTGCATACGCGTCGCGACAATTAAAAGTTCACGAGAAGAATTATCTTGTTCATGACTTAGAATTGGCAGCCATTGTTCATGCACTGAAAATTTGGAGGCATTACCTTTACGGTATCTCGTGTGAGGTATTTACTGATCATCGTAGCCTACAGTATCTGTTCAAACAAAAAATCTCAATTTGAGGCAGAGAAGATGGTTGGAGCTGTTGAAAGACTATGATATCACCATTTTGTATCACCCCGGAAAGGCCAATGCGGTGGCCGATGCTTTGAGTAGAAAGGTTGTGAGTATGGGTAGCCTTGCATATAATCCGGATGGTGAGAGGCCATTAGCTGCAGATGTTCAGACTTTGGCCAATTAGTTCGTGAGGTTAGATGTTTCAGAGCCCAGTCGGTTTTTAGCTTGCATAGTTGCTCGGTATTCTTTATATGAGTGTATCAGGGAGCGATAGTACGACGATCCTAATTTGCTTGTCCTTAAGGACACGGTGTGGCACGGTAGTGCCAAGCAGGTTGTTGTGGGATATGATGGAGTTCTACGGATGCAGGGTCATATTTGTGTGCCTAATGTGGATAGGCTTTGTGAACTAATTCTTGAAGAAGCCCACAGTTCTGAGTATTCTACTCATCCAGATGCTGCCAAAATGTACCAAGATTTGCGGCAACATTATTGGTGGGGGAGAATGAAAAAGGATATAGTTGCATATGTAGCTCGGTGTCTAAATTGTCGGCAAGTCAAGTACAAGCATCAAAGACCTGGTGGTTTGCTTCAGAAGATAGAAATTCCTGAGTGGAAGTGAGAGCATATCACTATGGATTTTGTTGTTGGGCTCCCACGGACTCAGAGAAAGTTCGATGCGGTATGGGTCATTGTGGACAGGTTGACCAAGTTAGCATATTTCATGCCAGTAGCAATTACTATTATTCAGAGCGGTTAGCGGAGATTTACATACGCGAGATTGTCCGCCTTCACGGTGTGCCCATGTCTATCATTTCTGATCGAGGTATGTAGTTCACCTCGCACTTCTGGAGGGCTGTACAGTGTGAGTTAGGCATGCGGGTTGAGTTGAGTACAACATTTTATCCACAAACAGACGGACAGTCAGAGCGCACTATTCAGATATTGGAAGATATGTTTCGCGCTTGTGTTATAGACTTTGGAGGTTCTTGGGATCAATTCTTGCCACTTGCGGAGTTTGCCTATAATAACAGCTACCAGTCGAGCATTCTGATGGCTCCATATGAAGCATTATACGGGATGCGATGTCATTCGCCAAGTGGATGGTTTGAACCGGGAGAGGCTCGGTTGTTGGGTACCGATTTGGTACAAGATGCCTCGGATAAGGTCAATATTATTCAAGATTGACTTCACACAGCTCAGTCTAGGCAAAACAGTTATGCCGACCATAAAGTTCGTGATATTGCATTCATGGTTGGAGAAAGAGTATTGCTCCGGGTTTCACCTATGAAAGGTATAATGAGATTCGGATAGAAGGGCAAGTTGAGCCCTAGGTATATTGGACCCTTTGAAATTCTTGAAAAGGTGGGTGAAGTAGCCTACAATCTTGCATTACCACCTAGTTTATCAACAATTCATCCGGTGTTCCATGTGTCTATGCTTTGGAAATATCATGGCGATCCGTCCCATGTGTTAGATTTCAGCTCAGTACAATTGGATAAAGATTTGACTTATGAGGAGGAGCCGGAAGCTATTCTAGCCCGGCGAGTCCGACAGTTGGGGTCTAAGAGTTATTCTTCAGTTCGGGTGCAATGGAAAGGTCAGTCGAAAGTGGCAGCTACTTGGGAGTTCGAGTCGGACATGCGGAGTAGAAATCCACACCTTTTCACTAGCCCAGGTACTTTTCTATTTCTGTTCGAGGACGAACGTTTATTTTAGAGGTGGATAATGTGATGACCCGATAGATCATCTTTAAATTTAATAATTATTTCTTTGTTCTAAAACCTCAAATAGTACATTTCAGTATTCCTCGACTTGCGTGCATAGTCCATAAATTTTTCCGAAAAGTTTTTATGTGAAAAATTGATTAAAATGTGAAATAGAGCTTTAAAACTCAACTGACTTGACTTCGGACAACGTTTTGAGCAAATGGACCCGGATCAGTGTTTTGACAGTTCCGATAGGTTCGTATCGTAATTTGGGACTTGGACATATTCCCGGAATCAAATTCGGAGGTTCCTAACTCAAATCACCGCTATTTAATGGAAACTAAAAATCTAAAGGCTAAGGAATTTCAAAGTTTGACCGTGAATTTGACGTTATTGATATCGGACTCAGATTGAGATTTCGAGAGTTGGAATAGCTCTGTTATGTCATTTGGGACTTACCTGCAAAATTTGAGATTATTCCGGATTGAATTGACATGTTTCGGCGTGAGTTATAGAATTGAAAATTTCATAAACTCATAAGTCTAAATCGAGGTGTGAATTGTAATTTCGATGTTGTTTGACGTGAATTGAAATCCCGAGTATGTCTGTATTATGTTACGGGACTTGTTGGTATATTTAAATGGGATCTCGAGTGGCTCGGTGAGTTTCAAGGTGAGTTTTGAGCGAGTTCGGGCATTTCGGCACTCTCATGTTGTTCTAGAACTTTTGGAAGTGCGAGGGCACATTTTTGAGTGCTGAGGCAAAGGAAAAGTGTGGACTGCATAGAAAGAGTGAGAACCTCACAACTCTTCTCGCGGCCGCACTTCAGGGGGGTTTACAGGTTCGATAGTCCGACTTCGGAAGCTTATATCTTTCAATCTATAAGGCATTTAGCGTTGATTCAAAAATTAAAGTTGTAGTACTTTGAATCTAGTTTCCATAATGGTGTATCATTAATCATTTGGAAATTTGTGGAGAAAGTTATGGCCAATATACTGAAGCCTTGTAGTGCAGCCACTATTGAAGTGCGGCCGCACAAATTGGATCGCGGCCGCAGAACCCAGGATGTGCGGCCGCAAAAGAAAATGTGTGGTCAGCACAATGAGAGGTCAGATTGTGTACTATATAACCGAAAGTTAGGGTATTATTTCACATTTGGATTTTGGGAGCTCGGTTTGAGACGATATTTCGTGAGTTTTTCAAGAAATTCATAGAGGTAAGTGATTCTAATTTCAATTTGCACTTTTGAGAAAGAAATTTGGGGGAAATTGTAGGAACTTCATAAACTATAATTTTAGGATTCGAAGGGCAATCCGATGTCGGAATTCGATAATTTTTGTATGGTTGAACTCGTATTGGAACGGGTGTTCGAATTTCGTAAGTTTTCGTCGGGCCCCGAAAAGTTGGTCCCATGTTGACTTTTGATTGACTTTTTCCGAAAATGACTTAAATAAAGTCTCATTTGAATTGTGAATAATTTCTAAAGCTCAAATTGAATCGTTGGTAAATAATTTATTGGTTTTGATTGGTTTGGAGAATAATTCGAAAGGAAAAGTTTTGGTCGAGGGATCATTTGAAATTGCGGAACAAGGTAAGTGTCGTGGTTAACCTTGACTTGATATAATAGAACCCTTGAATTATTTGTTAAGTGAATTTCATGTGTAATGATGTATAGGCGAGGTGACGAGTGCCTATACGTCGTCAAATTGATTGTTTGCATATATATCTAAAAATCATAAATTATTTTAAATCGTGAATTAATTATTTATCTCATATTCCTCGTCCAATATTATATCCTGAATTCATGCTAGAAATGTTACATGCTTATTTGAATTATGTGTCTTAATTGCTACTTGAAATTTAGCACATTAATTATTAAATTGCCTATTTTCTCCCTGATTTTCACAATTAATTTCTACTTGTCACTACTTGTTTCCTAAATAAATCATAATAATTGTATGCTTTGTTGCCTAATACTTTCTTATTAAATGTAGTATTTATTGGAGTATTTTTACATTTAAGAGTTGTTTAATTATATTGTTGGAGCGGGTTGCACGCCGCAACAAATTTGTTTAAGTTTATATTGTTGGAGCGAGTTGCACACCGCAACAGATTTATTAAAAGTTTATAATGTTGGATCGGGTTGCACGCCACAACGAAATTAAATTGAAAGATTATATCGTTGGATTTAGTCGCACGCCGCAACGGATTTTATTCTAAGTTTATATTATTGGAGCGGGTTGCACGCCGCAACAGAAATTAATTGAAGGTTTATGACTATTGGGTTGACTTATATTATTGATATAATTTATCGGTCTTACTTCTATTCCTGCTATTATTATTATTATTATTATTATTATTGCGTATAGGTTAATGTAAGCGACTTGCCTTAGCCTCGTGACTACTTCGTCGAGGTTAGGCTCGGCACTTACAGAGTACATGGGGTCGGTTGTACAAATACTACACTTTGCACTTCTTGTGCAGATACCGAAGTTGGTCCTAGCGGCGTACTGTAGATTTTCTCGGATTCAGCTATCAGAGGAGACTTGAGGTATAGATGTATGGCGTTCGCAGCTTTGAAGTCCCCTTCTGCTTTATCTTAGCTGTGTGATTTCTTTCAGACAACTTTATTTTTATTCAGGCCCTTGTTGTATTATTCTAGAAGCTCGTGCACTTGTGACTCCAGTTCTGGGATGGTATTTAGGCATCGCTATCAGTTTGGTTTGTTTACCTTAAATTCAGATATTATTCTGTTTGTTGGTTTCTTTATTATTTAATTAAAATGAATTGTTAAAAATGGTTTAAATTATTCTAATGTTAGCTTGCCTACCAAGTAAAATGTTAGGCTCCATCACGGTCCCGATGGTGAGAATTTCGGGTCATGACAATATATTGTAAGGCCCCGTAAAAATTTCTTAATGATTTAAGATTTTAAATTGCGCCAACGGTATTTGGGAATAACGTATTTGAGTATTAAAGGAGACCTATGGGATAGAGCCACATCATTTTGAATTGATAATGTATGTTTAGGTGTGTTGGAACATACTAAGGAGTTTTGTGAGTGCCAAGAACTTGTGTGGAACAAGTTGGATACATTAAGTGGAAAGGATGTTTCAATTGGCATAAGACCTGACTTCAAATGAATAGAACTCCCTCAATATAATGACTTAGGTGATGATATACCTATCAAATTAAAGCTCTTTGAGCCTAGTTTCCAACTCATCAAACCGTTTGTCATTGGGATATTGCTATAGAACGTTATGGCCAATTTACTGGACATGTGTCATATGCACGCCCAGATGCGCGGCCGTGCATATTTGAGAGTTTCTGCCTCAGGTGCATAGCCAGATGTGCGGCCACTTGCCCAGGTGCGCGGCCACACACGTAGGATCTTATTTAATACCCCCAAGGCCAGGTAGAGAGAGGGGTTAAGCCATTTTTGAACTAAAACCTGATATTTTTAAAGAGAAATGAGAGTGTTCTAGATAGAGGAAGAAGCTCAAGTGTCTTGTTCATCAAATCTTGCTCAAGCCTTGAAATCCAACAATAAATCTCTCAAGTTCTTCATCTAAGATGTAAGATTTCATACCATAGTTTTCAATTTCGGATTTGGGTAGAAAATGGTTGATTAGGAGTATGATTCTTGGGTAAAAGAGTATTAATTATACGTGCTTGTACCAATAAGGTTTGTAGGAAGATTGTTGAGCTAAAATAAGTAAAGATTGGGTTTTGGAATGAAGGAAATCTTGTAGAAGAACATTGTAGCCAAATTTTCACACCTAGTGTTTGATAAAATTCTCAAATGAGCTGAAACCATGAATATCTTCCTAATTTGTGTTCAATTTTGTTATGTCTCAAAATAGATTGGGATTGCTAGAATTTTTGAAACGTTATAGTAATTTAAGGAAAGGTAGTCATCATAGGAAGGAAATGAGCTGACTTGGTCAGCCTATCTACAATCACCCAAACTACATCAAACCTCCGTTGAGCCTGTGGGAGTCCAACAACTAAATCCATAGTGATCCACTCTCATTTTCACTCCGGAATCTCTAACTTTTGAAGCAATCCACCTGGCCGTTAATGCTCATATTTTACCTGCTGGCAATTCAGACACCGAGCTACATATTCCACTATGTCCTTTTTCATTTTTCTCCACCAGTAATTCTGCCTCAAGTCCTGATACATCTTTGCGGCACCCGGATGAATGGGGTATCGCGAGCTGTGAGCCTCCTAGAGAATCAACTCACGCAAACCATCTACATTAGGCACACATAGCCCGCCCTGCATCCTCAATGCACCATCATATTACAACCCAAATTCGCATACCTTAGATCACGCTATAAGTTAGTCGACGTAAATCTAAGAAGAGATTATCTTTGAGATAATAAGAAGTTAATCGTATTGGTCTCAAATGATACAAGGGTGTATAAGAGTGGTTAACAAGTATTAGAAGTTAAACGAATCAAGGATGTTGTAACCCGTATTTTCGGGTAAATCTAGAGGTGCTTAATTGTCCCAAGAGGTCATGTTTTAATGTATTTGAATCATATAATATATGTATCATAAGTCTTGAAGTCAAGTGAATTATGAAACAAAAGTCGACAAAAGTTGTCGCAACTTACGTTTATAATTTTACTTAAACTTTAGGTCAAATGTTACTACGTTTTTCTCCCAATGTACTTGGAATTATGGGGTGATATACCCACAAAATTGAACATCTATGAGTCTAGTTTCCAACTCATTAAACCTTTCATCGATACGATCTCTAAATAGAGAGATATTCGTGTTTTCGCGAGACTGCGCCAAACAGCTCTCTATGGGGCCCACATAGGCGGTTTAAGACATATGGATATATATAAGATGCCTCAACCCCGTTTTAAGTCATTATATTCAGATGTTATAACCCTAAAAACAATCTCTCTCAAGGTTCTCTCATGATCCAAGACCCAAACATAGGGCAAACAACACAAATCAAGTGTCGGGAATCCCGTGGCGCTAGTAAGTTTCTTGTTCTTCTTGTTGTTGCTGATTTTTTGTTGTTCCAGCTCGTGTGGGAGGTTTTTTTAAGTGTTTTATGTTCTGTAAATACTCCCTCAAGTTTCTAATATCAACCCTAGGTGATTTCAAGTTTTCTAAAGTAACTCTAGTGCCGAAAAACTCGAATTGAATGCTAGTTTCGCTTCCTTGTTCTTGTGGCAGAATTGGAGGGATATTTTGAGGACAATTAATGTCAAATTGGATTTGTTATTTCCATTTAAAGGTAAGGAACCTATTACTCTACATGTATTTAATATTATCCAAGTTGTGGCTAAGTCGTTGAAGCTAGAACTTGTGAAATATATATCAAAAGGCTTGGTAGTAATATTGTTGGTCGGTGGACTGTTTTGGGAGGATCAATATGATTATTTTTGATGTTGTTTGGGCTGTTTGGTGATTGTATTGACTTGTGGTAAGTCATATAAATAGGGGAGGTGATGTCTGTTTCATCGTAAAATAGGTTGTTGTCGATACATAATAGTTACGACGCTTAAACGATAATGATAGTGTCATTTCTCTTATTGTAGACTAAGGAGTCGTGACATTTGCATAGCTTGAGGTTGAGCAGTATATACAAGTATGTGAGGCTATCCTCTTCATTCTTGTGCACGATTCTGATTGTACATAATGTAATGAATGAGCTTCCAAAGATACTCTACTCTTAGAAGCTAGCAGTACTTACATTGCTGCCCTTCTTATG
>AWOL01S0014170.1:4756-22018 GCA_000715115.1 Nicotiana otophora
ACATTATGGTCGAGCCATGGGCTCCTTATTGTGAAAAATAATATATTTTTAGTTTATGTTGGAAGTTATAATATTTGGGCACTTGATGTGCAATTTGTCATATGTTGTAAGATTTGAGCACTTGATGTGCAATTTGTGATATGTTGTAAGATTTGAGCACTTGATGTGCAATCTGTGATATGTTATAAGATTTGAGCATTTGATATGCAATTTGTGAAATGTTGTAATATTTGGGCACTTGAGGTGCAAGTTGTATTAAGCTGTGACATTTGGGCACTTGAGGTGCAATTTGTGAAATATTGTGATATTGATATGCATGCGGTGAGATAAGGGTGGCTTGAAACGCGTGGCTAGTAGGGGAACTACTAGAAGTCATGCGGTGATATAAGGTCAGGGTGTTGAAACGCATGCGGTGAGATAAGGGTCACTTGAAATGTGTAGCTAGTTGGGGAACTACTAGAAGTCATGCAGTGTGATAAGGATGGCTAAAACGCGGGATGCTATTTCGGAAAAACTAATTTCTTTAAAATTAAATGTGAAGGCTCCCGCGGTGATATAAGAAAATGAGATACTGTGAATTTATTTATGATTTGGGACTACGAGGCGGTATCTCGGGAGTGCCATGTTGATATTTCTTTATTTATGTTCTTTCCTTGGGTGATTATGTTTCATTTAATATGTAAATTCTTGTCTTCTTCCGTGATGTAATACTTGACTTCATTATTATGTGTTTTGTGCCCCTAGTTGTATTGTGTTGGCTTTGGCTTTTTAGCACGAGACTCTGAAAAAGTATATTTCTGGTTTTCTTACTGATTTTCGATAATTGAGTTGATTTAAATAAAAAAATTATTATTATGTTTTAAATTAAATAGTTTTACAACCAAACCAGTAGTTTATATTATGCTTTAATTTAAATGCAATGTTATTTTCTTCACCCAAATGATTTCAACAAAAAAACAAAAATTTAATTCTTTGTTGATTTCTTACTTGATTTAAAAACTCTATGCTCACTTTAGTGGAAATAAATTGATCATGTGGATCTTATATACATTGAGGATATTGGCATGTGAATTGTCCGTGCAATTATAATATGAAATGAGGGCACGAGGTGCCGGAAATATATGATGATTTAATTATGGGCACGAAGTGCCGTGGACATATGAAAAATGGGCTGAGACCCGTGTTTATGAAAAATATGAAAATGGGCTGAGACCCGTATTTTTATGATTATGAAATGAGGTGTCACATGGTGACTTTTTAATTGAAGAATTATGTTCAAAATATTTATTTTGAAGGAATTTTATTTATAAAGTATTATATTTGAGAGATATTTATTTGAGGAAAATTATATTTGAAAGAGAGTTATTTGGTAGAATTATATGTGAAGGACATTTATTTAAAGAATTTGATTTAATTTGGTGTACTTGTATTTATTATTTGTTAAGCGATATTAAGTGGTGTTTTGTTGTCTTGTTGTGCATATCACTGGTTATTTTATGATGTCCTTATTGTTATTTGTTTCCTACTATCTTGTATATTATATTGCGCAGGCTATTAGACTAGTGAGTGTCTTGACTATACCTCGTGTCTACTCCACTGAGGTTAGTCTTGATACTTACT
This sequence comes from Nicotiana otophora, assembly GCA_000715115.1. NCBI lineage: Eukaryota > Viridiplantae > Streptophyta > Magnoliopsida > Solanales > Solanaceae > Nicotiana > Nicotiana otophora. The sequence continues at coordinate 6,377 of AWOL01S0014170.1, forward strand.
GGGTACCGACCGTGGTGTACTCATACTACACTTGTGCACATTTTTGTGCAGAGCCAGGTATTGGAGATATGGGACTTGAGCAGAGTTAAAGTCGGACCGTAAGAATTCAAGGTAGAGCTTCTTAGTCGTCGCAGTCCCTTGGAGTCTTTTCATTTCATTGGACTGTTAATTTTTAATCAAACAGTATTGTATATTCGGTCCTCGTGATCATTCCATGTATTCAGTTAGAGTTCGTGACTCCGTAATACCAGTATTGGGAGGTTGTATATTCATATTTATTCCGTTGTTAGTTTTGGTTACTTATTTAATTCAAAAACAAATATCTTCAAAATGTAATAGAAATAGATTGGTGATTGGTGATTGGGATTCTTGGGTGTAAGAGTATTATGTATATATACTTATACCAATAAGGTTTGTGGGAAGATTGTTGTATCAAATAAGTAAAGATTGGGTTGTGGAATGAAGAAAATCTTGTAGAAGAACCTTGTAACCAAATTTGCACACCTAGTACTTGATAAAATGCTCAAATGAGCTGAAACCATGAAAATCTTCCTAATTATGGTTCATTTATGTTATGTTTCTAAATAGATTGAAGTTGCTAGAATTTTTGGATCCTCGTAGTAATGTAAGGAAGGCTCAAGAAAGATTGGAGCCGTCCGGAGGTCAATTCACGTGAGAAAGCTATTTTGGAATATCAGCCTAAGTTAAAAAAGGTAAGTATCTTTCCTAACCTTGAGTGGGGGAATTACCCCTTAAGCATAGAGTCTTATTTGGAAATTGTGTAATTGAAAACCATATACGCGAGGTGACGTGTACGTACTTGGTTTATATGTGCAAATTATATCGGTTGAAATTCGTAGACTCCCTTATGTATTAAATTGAAAATTTGTTGGAACTTAGTAAATCCTTGATTTGTCATTCCTCATTCCTTGTTTGTCGAGTTTGTATTTTATATGATAATTTTGTGTGATTGCCATTTGACTTTTATGTGAACTCTGTGTTTGTTTGAGTTGCCATTTTTATGGAAAGTACTTTCATTATTGATTTATCTACAAATAATTGAAATGGGAAATTTGGTTAATAAGATGAATAAATCTATTATTTTATGATGTTGTGATTTAAAAGAGGTGTTGTTCCTTGATGAGCTACTTTTCAGTTCATGTTGTTAAAAACTTGGTATTGAATTATAAAGGTCGTGAATCATATTGAGGAAAAGTGCCAAATTGTGAAATATTATTCGGTAGAGTTGTTCACTCCCGAACATTTTGTTAAGATGTTGTGCACATTATAATTAATTAAATATGTTTAAATTGAGGAATTTATATATTTATCTAAAATTTGGATTAAAGAAGGCGTTGTCCTATGATGAGTTATTCTCCCATCCTTGTGGTTGTTTATTTTTGAGATTTTATATATATTGTGTTGAGCCGTGGACTATCTATTGTGAAATTAATTGACTTTATTGTACCTTTGGAATTGCTGTGGTCTACGGAAAATTTGTAAATACGAGTTGATGATGATGTGTTGTTGTGATAATATTCTGTGTGAATTGTTGTGTTATTTGGGTTACTGTTATGTGGCGTATAAGGGTGGCATCCCATTATTGACATTATGCGGGCATAAGGGTGGAATTTCACTGTTGTTATATGTGTTGGGATATTGTCTGGGCGGAGTAATAAGGGAGGCTATTAAACGTAGCGATAAGGGAGGCTATTAAAGGAACAATAAGGGTGGCTATAGGAGTGATAAGGGTGGCTATTGATATTATCAAGGCGGAGGGATAAGGGAGGCTATTATAGGAGTGGTAAGGGTGGCTATAAAAAATATAAGGGTGGATATTATCAGGGATGATATGTGATGATGTAGGGTTATTGTGTTGGTAATTTTCATGTGGTGTTGTAATTCTTCTTGGGTTTATTATTATACCTTGTGCAATTTGTTTTGTTGTTGGTAAATTGATAATAGTCTGATCTATGTTGAAATTGGTAGCCTGTGGTTATTGCCAGGCGGATTACGAAATGAAATGTGGGCACGAGGTGTCGTGAGTAAATAATGATGATATTGGCACGTGAATTGTCCGTGCAGTTGTGATATAAAATGTGGGAACGAGGTGCCGTAGTTAAATGATGATGATATTTGGCACGCGAGTTGTCCGTGCGGTTTTGATAGAGAAATTGGCATGAGGTGTCGTGGAAATATGAAAGTGGGCTGAGACCCGTATTTTATGATTTTGAAATGCTGTGTCACAGGGTGACTTTTATTCGAAAGAGATTTATTTGAAATAATTATGTTTGAAAGAGATTTATTTGAAAGTATTCTATCCTGAAAATTTCTATTTGAAAAATATATAGGCAAAAGATTTATATTGGAAGGACTTGATTAATTGGTTGTACTTGTATTCATTATTTGTTGCGCAATATGTATGGTGTTCTTGTCGCCCTGCTGTGTATATCACTGGTTTATTATTGTTGACATCATTGTTATTTGTTTTCTATTATTTTTGTATACTATATTACACATGTTATTAGGCTAGTGAGTACCTCGACTGTACCTCGTCACTACTCCACTGAGGTTAGTCTTGATACTTATTGGGTATCGACCGTGGTGTACTCATACTGCATTTCTGCACATTTTTATGCAGAGCTAGGTATTGGAGCTATCGGACTCGAACAAAGTTAAAGTGTGATCGCAAGGATTCAAGGTAGAGCATCACAGTCCCTTGAAGTCTTTTCATTTTATTGTACAGTTAATTATTAATCAAACAATATTGAGTATTCGATTCTTGAGATCATGTCATGTATTCAGTTAGAGTTCATGACTCAGTATTACCAATCTTGGGAGGTTGTTACATTTGTAATTATTTCCGCTGTTGGTTTATATATATATATAAAAACAACAATGGCTTGAATTGTTTTGAAATCGGCTTACCTAGTCTTAGAGACTAGGTGCCATCACGATACTTGAGGTGGGATTTTGGGTCGTGACAAATCCCCTTGACAAATCCTCTCAAAAACCTCCAAATTCCGAGCTCCAAATATTAGAAAATGAAGAAAATTGCTGACCCTTATGTTTATATGTTATGCCCAGTCAAACCACACATGCGATCCTAAAATTTTCTTCTGCGGTCCCGCTCTTGCGGTGAAATCTCTGCATTTGCGGAATTCATTTACCCAGCGTGCCTTTGCTTCTGCGACGCCCAGTCCGCCTCTTCGGACACGCTCCTGCGAAGGGCCATCCGCTACTGCGAAGCTGCCTCACCAAGCGCCTATGTGCTTTTGCGATCCAACACCCGTATCTACGGACACGCATGTGCGGAAAGGACCTCGCACCTGCGACCTCTGCCAACCTCCTTCTTGGCCACTTCTGTGAGCTCGCATCTGCGGTTCCCAATCCGCAGGTGCGATTACAACAACAGTTGCAAATCTTCAACAATTCTTCAACTTCAAACCTATGCCCGTTAACCACAAGAAATCAACCCGAGCCCCCCGGGACCTCAACCAAACATACCAACAAGTCTTAAAATATCATACAAACTTAGTCGAGCCTTTAAATCACCTCAAACAACATCAAAAATACGAATCGCACTCCAATTCAAGCCTAATGGACTTTAGAATTTTCAAATTCTACAAACGACGATGAAACTTATCAAATCAGGTCCGATTGACCTCAAACTTTGCACACGAGTCAAAAATGGCACCACGAACCTACTCCCACTTCCAGAAATCCAATCCGACCCCGATATCAAAAAGTCCACACTGGTCAAACTTTTAAAAATTTCAACTTTCGCCATTTCAAGCCTAATTCTACTACGGACCTCCAAATCACAATCCAGACATGCTCCTAAGTCTAAAATCACCTAACAGAGCTAACAGAACCATCAAAATTACAATCCGAGATCGTTTACACATAAGTCCACATCCGATTAACTTTTCCAACTTAAGCTTTCCATTATGTGACTAAGTGTCTCAATTCATTCCGAAATCTCTCTGGACCCAAACCAACTAACCCGATAAGTCATATAACAACTATAAATCACAAATGGAGCAGTAAATGGGAGAACGAGGTTACAACTCTCAAAACAACTGGCCGGGTCATTACAAATAGGCATTCACAGTCCATCCTCCTTAATAATACCAAACTGGCTGTAAATGTTCCGAACTACTAATTCCAACTTCTCAAATTTCTCTTTAGGAACCACATGAAGATTGTCCACCACCCGTATGTTCCCAAGAGGTCCTCCTCCATTAAGTCATCATCATCACTAATAATATCCATATACCATACAAATTCAAAACCAAAGGAAAAACTACAAAACCCATTTCCATAATATATGAAACAAAAAGAATTTAAACTCTACAAACCCTTTCTTTATCGGTATTAACCAAAACCATGATTACAAACCAAAAGACTCTAAACTTCAAACAAAAGAAATGAAACCAAGCAGAAACACATAAAATTCATATATAAATTAAGGTATTACCTAATGTCTGAAAATACATATGGAGATAACAAATCCCCAAGAGAAATGCTAAATCTATATCTTATCGACATATGAACAGAACTCAAGGAGAGTGCAAAAATACATAAAAATCCATATATAAATCAAGGTTTTTAAAATGGTAATGAACCTATAACTCAACATATCCAAGACTCGCAAATGCAAAACTCAACATATTCAAAATCCATAAATAATTTAAAATATTCATAACCACAAATGCAAAACCCAAAAAACCACAAATGACGATACTGCTAGAGCTAGTATTGCTAGAGGCCGGGGTAGAAGCAGAGGCAGGGGCCGAGGAGGAGCACGTGCTATAGCTAAAGCACTTGCTAGAGCAGTAGTTGAGGAGACGCCAGTAGCTCTTATTGGGGGACAGGCACCAGAGGCGCATGTTGTTTCCCACGGACTTCAGGGGACCTTAGTACATTTCCTAAGCATGTTTGGTACATTGGCGCAAGTGGGGTTGATTTCGGTTGCACCATCTACTTCACAGACTGGGGGACGAGCTCAGACTCCCGCCGCCCGTACCTTAAAGTAGCGGGTTCACATTGGTCAGGTTCCGGGTGTGGTGCCGGCACAACTAGTTATTCCAGTTTAGCCTGTGATTAAGGTAGAAACATCTGAGGAAGAATAACTTAGACTTGCGAGGTTCAAGAAGTATTACCCTCCTACCTTCAGTGGTTTAACTTCAGATAATGCACATGATTTCCTAAAGGATTGCCACCATATTCTCCGCACTATGGGTATTGTGGAGACGAGTGGGGTTGATTTTACTACGTTCCAACTCGAGGGAGTGGCATATCAGTGGTGGTGAATGTATGAGTTGGGTAACCTGGCCGAGGTAGCTTCACTCACATGGGATCGATTTTCAAAGTTCTTTCTTGAGGGAGTATGTTCCTCAAACTCTTCAGGATGCCTGGCGCATGGAGTTTGAGCAGTTACGCCAGGGCACTATGTCAGTGTCATAGTATGTCATTAAATTTAGTGATTTGTCCAAACATGTACCTGCTTTGGTTTCTACAGCTGAGAGTAAGTCTGCAGGTTTATTGAGGGGCTCAGTCATGATATACGATTCAGCATGGCTCGGGAGTTAGAGTCGGATGTTCAATTTCAGCAGGTGGTAGAGATCACTCACCGACTAGAGGGTATGCGGGACCAGGAGAGAGAGGGTATGCTGGTTCAGGAGAGAGAGGACAGGGAGGCTAAGAGGCCTCATAGATCGGGAGGATCTACTAGTCCCTGGTTTGGAGGCAGGGTACGCCATGGTAGAGGTTTTGTGGGCCATTCAGCTCAGTTTGCACTTCAGTCTTCACGCGGTACTTTATATATCCATGGGTCTCATATTGCTCGTGCCGGACAGCTTCTACAGCCACGCTAGCGGAGAGATTGCTTTGAGTATGGAGATACTAGCCACATAGTGAGAGATTGTCCTAGACTCCGGATAGATGTGTCACAGCAGGGTATTCAAGCTATGAGTTCTACTTCAGTTGCTAATATCCATGCACCGCCAGCTTGGGGTACGGGTAGGCAGGTAGAGGGCACCCAAGAGGGGGAGGCCTGGCCCATTGATGTTCTTTCTATGGTAGGGCTGAGGCCGTTGCACCAGGTGATGTCGTACAAGTATGGTTTCAATTTTTTATAGAGGAGCATCATTCATATTTTGTTTTGGTTCTACTTATCAGGGTGAGTCCACCTATGTTGCTTCACATATGGGTGAGTTTCATGATTTTGTACTCTTCTTATGTGTTTACCCCTGTTGGAAGATTCTATAGTGGTAGCCCGTGTCTATCATTTTGTTTTATTCATTATTGATAGCTATGAGATAGGAATGACTTTCTGTTACCTATTACGGTAGGGTTTGATGTGATTTCTAGGTGGTTGGTTACGATTTGTGATTTAGATGCTCTACCGGTGTAGGAGTTTAGCATGTGTTGTGACCTTGCTAGAGGAAATTTAATTAGTGGAAGGTTTCAGTTGGTATGATGTGTAATCTACTTGTGATTCAGAGCTGAGAGGATAGGATCCTTGCCTTTCCATGAGGTTTGTTATGTTTGGACCGAATCACGTGCCGATGTGAAGTTATATTACAATGTGATCCTTGTGATTTGTTCATATACTTTGATTTTCCCTTGTGGAATTAATTCATAGTATGTTATAGATAGGGAGTTGTGCGTATCAGGCTTGTTTGATAGTTCTTTCTTATGTTCCCTCGTATATTTAGTCATATTCGTTCTGTGCTTATTGGGTTTTAGCTTGCGAGGTGTGTGCCCAAGTGGTGTTGGGTATGACTTGTTGATTTGAGTGAGTAGTCATAGAATCTTCATGTTTCTTGCATCATTGTCAGTGTTGTGTAGGTTTGGAACATGGTTCTAGTTGATATGAGGTTCATTGCCGATGCTGGGTTTGAGTATGGACGACTATTGTGATCAGAGATATTGTTATGTACATATGTGTAGTGTGTTACATCGTGTGTTTGTATCTGGTGAGTGTAGACATAGGTTATTGTAGCTTGCTGAGGCTGATACCGTATGTTGATGTAGGAATCGGGTCTTTTGGAAACGACCGAATGTTGAGAAATTTGGTTCTAAGGCCTATTGGTATTGGTGGAAGGAAAACTCTTCAGTTGAGGTGGTGTTGTCTGGCTTACGTGGATTTGGGGTGATGTGGGGTTACCCACAGGTGTATGTATGGTAAGTTCACTCAGTGATAGATGACTTCAAAATGATTCTTGTCACGTTCAAGGACGAACGTTTGATTAAGAGGGGGAGAATATAACGACACGACCGGTCATTTTGAGAATTAGCATCCCGTTCAACGGCTTAAGGTCTCAAGCAACTTCGTATTATGTATTATGACTAGCGTGTGAGGTCGAGTTCGGATTTCGGATAATTCGGGATCAATTTGGAAGAATGATTCTTATTTTAGAAGCTTAAACAGTAAAAGTTAACCGAAGTTTGACTTTTGTGTAGACGACTCTGAAATGACGTTTTGATGATTCTAATAGTTTCTTATGGTGATGTTGGACTTAGACGTGCGTCCGTATTTGGATTTGGAGGGCCATAGGATAATTTAAAGCATTTTGGCGAAAATTGGAAAGTTGAAGTTTTGGAAGGTTAAGAGGTTTGACCGAGAGTTGACTTTGTTGATATGGGGCTCGTATTGCAATTTCGAGAGTTGTATTAGCTCCGTTATGTCATTTGAGACTTGCATGCAAAATTTGACGTCAATCCGAGTTGATTTGATATACTTCGGCGCGAGTTATAGAAGTTGAAAGTTCATAAGTTCATTAAGTTCGATTTCAGGTGCGATTCGTAGTTTTGATATTGTTTGATGTGATTTGAGACCTCAAGCAGGTCTGCGTTATGTTTTGGGACTTATGGTATGTTCAGATGGGGTCCCGAGGGGCTCGGGTGAGTTTCGGATAGGTTTGGGTTGTGTTGTGCTCGTTTTTTATGTTTCGACGCCATTCCTTCAAGCATAAATGGTACCGCATTACTCAAAGGAGCTCCAATTTCTATTTTTATTAAAGCAATAGATCCGTATCATAATTACGGAACTATAGCAAAAAGAATCGTCGAATTTGGACATCCTATGGGGAAGTTATGCTCATTTTAGTGTCAGATAAGAGAGTTGGTGCTTCGTAGATGCGAAGTCGGGTCCGCATCTGCGACCCCGCAGGTGCGAAAATGGTCCGCAAATGCAAAAATTACAGCTGGCAGACCGCAGGTGCGGAGTTTTGGGCTCAGAAGCGAAATTCCTTGTGTATTAAAAAAATCAAACTGCTTTTATTTAGTATTTTGAGCATATCTTAAGTTCTAGAGCTCCGATTGAGGTGCTTTTTGCGGCGTTCTTATCGTATTTTCATGGGGGTAAATATAAAACTATAATTATTGTATTATAATATGATTACAGAAGTTTATTTTTGAATTAATCTATGTTTTGATTAGAGAATTGGGGTTTTTTATCAAAAGCTTTTCTAAAGAGAATAATTGGGCTTTGAACATTAATTCCGAGTCGGAATTGGATGAATTAGTATGGTGGGACTCGTAATTGAATGGGTGTTCGAATTTTGTGATTTTTTTCAGGTTCCGAGGTGCGGGCTCAGGGTTGACTTTTTAGTTCTTGTTAAAGATTGAAACTTTATTATCCGGAATCATTTCCTACAAGTTTTATTTATGATTTGAAGTTATTTTGGCTAGATTTGAGCAGTCCAGAGGTTGTTTCACATTAGGTCATTTTAGCATAATATGCTAGCTTCTTATCATTACTAGGGCTCTCGTCGCACGTTAAGATAACATACGCCGATGGTGGTAGCCATGGCCAGAGGGCGAGATCGACCGAAGAAACAACCAATTGTTATAGTAGGGAGCTCGGTATGTGCTAGAGTAATAGCTGAAACTTTAGAAAATGGAAGAGAACAAAGAATTTCAACACCAGTAGCAACTCAGTTTCCGACTCTTTCACCATTAGCCTCAGCAGTGAAATCGAACCCTAGGGTTAAACAATTGAACCTCAGCAGAGAACCAAAGACGTAATTGACTGGAAAGAAAGACCACAAGGAAGTACAAGCACTAATGATTCAACAAAGGAGAATGCTGAAGTAGCAATGAAGCAACAAGCTCCGGAGCCTACTTGGACTGAACTATTCAATCGTAATCATGCTGCAACTAATGGTATGTCTATTGATTACATTCCTTCGGAATTGGTTGAGGGATCTGTAATTGTTAAGCTTGACAAAGGAGAAATAGGAAAGGAAATTGATAAATGGAAGTCGACACTAATAGTATATGTAGTGGGAGATACACCTGAATATAATTACATGAGCAAATATGTGCAACAAAACTGGAATACTGTATCAAAACCTGGAATCTATTATCATGAGAACGGATACTATATTGTTAAATTTCAAAGCATAGCAGACATGAATGAAATATTATATGCAGGACCTTATAGTATTAACAAAAGACCTAAATTTTAAAGCAATGGACTCCAGATTTTGACTTCAATGTAGAGTTCCTCACAGAAATGCCTTTATGGGTTGAGTTCCCAAATCTGCCCATGAGTTGTTGGAGAAGGGATTCATTGAGTAGGATAGCCAGTGCCGTTGGTGTTCCTAAATATGCGGATGAATGTACAGCAAAATAGACTAGAATATCATTTGCTCGAATGCTCATTGAAGTTAATGTTACCAAGGCCTTGCCATCTGAAATAACAGTGATGGATCCTTCAGGGAAAACATTACAGCAGGGAGTGATGTTTGAATGGAAACCTGAATACTGTGAACAATGATTAATGATAGGGCATAACTGTGATAAGTAAAGAATGGATAAATTGAAGACAAAGGAAATAAAACAAACTAGGCCAATACAGAGGAAGAAGAGACCCCAAAAACTGGTTCCAACTTGGCTGCCAAAGGTAGACACTCGTATGCCAGCTACCTCTACTCGTGATCAACAGGGTACTAGCTATGCAGGGGCAGCTAAACAAAGACAGCAAGCAGCAGAAACAATGGCAAATGAAGAGATAGATCCTCAAGCCAAAGAGAAGCAGATATTGAAAGGAAAGTCAGCTAAAGAAATAAATGGCAGACCTATGAATCAAATAGTGAAAGTTGCTATACTTGTGAGAAATGAGTTTGAAATATTGCAAATAGATGATGTTGTGGTCGCAACCTTACTCCCTTCTGATTTAGGAGGGGGATTCATGTACCATCAATAATGTCTTGGCTAGCATGGAATGTGAGGGGGTAAAATAAAAGGCATAAACAAAAAGAAATTGCTACATGCCTTAAAGAGAATAAAGTAAAGCTAGTTGGATTAGTGGAAATAAGAGTCAAAGAGCATAATACATGCAACATTAGTAGGAACATAGCTCCTGGATGGGAGTTTGAAACTAATTATGCAAGTGCAGTTAATGGAAGAGTTTGGATACTTTGGGATAGTGTAGTTTATCATATCAAGAGTATACATCAAGAAGCATAATTACTACACTGTAATGTGGTTAGCAGGAACCAAGCCATTGATTGTGACATGACAGTGGTGTATAGATATAACACAATAGAAAAGAGAAAGGAGTTATGTCAACAACTTGCAGGAATCTCACATAAGGTATCTAAACCCTGGGGGTGATTTCAATTCCTTATTGTGCCCACAAGATAGACTATATGGTACTCCAGTAACTAGCATGGAGATAAAGGACTTTGCTGAATGTGTACAAAACCTGATGCTGAATGAGCTACCATGGAAGGTAGATTACTATACATGGACAAATTAACAACAAGGTGGAGACAAAATTTGGAGTAGAATTGATAGAGCAATGGGAAATGCAGATTGGATGATGTAGTTTGGACATCTCACTACTGAGTACAGACTACATCACATATCATATCATAGTCCTATGATGATAAATACTAACCTGAGGGAGCCAAAGATCAAGCCACCATTCAAATTCTTCAATGTTTGATCAACACATGAGAACTTTCCCAAAATGGTGGAGGACTGCTGGACACAAAACCTGTATGCAGATACAATGAGAAACATTTGGTTGAAGCAGAAAGACCTACAAGGAAAACTGAAGGTCCTAAATGAAACCGAGTTCAAGGGCATTACTAGGAAGATTGAATAAGCCAGGGAAGACCTGAAAGAGGTCTAGACCAAGATAAGTGCACATTATACAGATGCACTTGCATCAGAAGAGAAGAATATATTATGCCAACTTGAAAAGTGGTCCTTGATTGAAGAAAGTATAATGCAATAGATGACAAGGGCAATGTGGATAAAACTTGGAGACTCTAACACTAGCTACTTCTCAGCAATTATGAAAGATAGAAAGCAGAGGAAACAAATCGCAGAGATTGATTCTCTAGATGGAAGGAGACTGACTGACCCAATAGCTATAAGGGAAGAGATTATTCATTTCTACAAGTCACTCGTGGGAACATCAATTCCCAGTGTGGCAGCATTAAATAAGAAGACCATGAGAAGAGGCAAAAAACTGAAACATGATCAACAACTTCATCTATATGAAACAGTAACAGAACAAGAAATATATGATGGATTATGCTCTATAGGAGATAACAAAGCACTAGGTTTGGATGGATACAATGTACTATTCTATAAGAAAGTATGGCCAATTATCAAGAATGAAGTTATAGAAGCAGTAAAGGAGTTCTTTATAACAAATACTATGTTTAGAAGCATCAATTGTACTGCAGTAACTTTGATTCCAAAAGTATCTAATCCTGCTACAATCAAAGAGTATATGCCCATTGCTTGTTGTATTGTCCTCTATAAAATCATTGCTAAAGTCCTAGCAGGAAGAATACAAAAGGTTATTGCTAGCATCATCAAAGAAACACAAGTTAGATTCATTCCTATGAGAAGAGTTGCAGACAATGTGATCTTGGCACATGAATTGGTAAAGGCATACATAAGGAAATTCATCTCACCAAGATGCATGATCAAGGTAGATATTCAAAAAGCCTATGATACAGTAGATTGGAGGTTTCTGAAGCAGATGCTGGAAGAGCTACACTTTCCTCCAAAGTTTGTTAGATAGGTGATGGAATGTGTGTCAATAGTTAATTACTCCATAGTGATTAATGGAGAATTAACCAACCCATTTGATGTTGCAAGAGGGATCAGGCAAGGGGACCCAATGTCACCCTTCTTATTTGACATAGTTATGGAGTACTTAAGCAGAAATCTTAGTGAATTAAGAAAAGAAATTTTTTTAAATATCATCCTAAGTGTTCAAAATTGAACATCGCTCATTTGAGTTTTGCAGATGATATACTAATATTTGCCAAAGGAGATCTAACTTCTGTAGGTCTACTACACAGGAAGTTTGGTAACTTCACAGATGCTTCGGATTTACAAGCTAACATGTCAAAGAGTACTATATATTTTGGTGGAGTACCAGATCCTCTCAAATATGATATTCAGCAACTACTGGGATATGAGCAAGGGGAATTACCTTTTAGGTGTTTAAGGATCCCACTTGCTACAAGGAAGTTGAAGATGGTAGAATGACAATCATTAATATCTAAGATCGCTGCAAGGGTGGCTTCATGGGTAGCAAAGAAGTTGTCATATGCTGGTCGAGTACAGTTGGTTAAGTCAGTTCTATTTGGAGTCCAATATAACTGGGCTCAGTTGTTCATAATACTTGCCAAAGTGATGAACGCCATAGAAGCTTACTGCAGAAGTTATATTTGGTCAGGAGCAAATGAAATAACTAGAAAAACATCGGTTTCCTTTAGTAGAATGTGTGTGCCAAAGTCAACTGGAGGACTTTAACCTTACAAATGTGAAGATCTGGAACAAAGCAGTTATAGTTAAAACATGCTAGGAATTACATAGTAAGAAAGATACTCTTTGGATCAAATGGATACATGAGTACTATATAAAAGGGAAGCACTTAGCAAATATGCCCATACCCCAACAAGCAAGTTGGATGATAAGGAAAATATTCAAGGCAAGAGAGGAATTGGGTAATGGGGAACATAAGTCGCCAGGGAGAAGGAGCATGATTAGGACCATCTACCTGAGAATGATAGGAGATCTACCAAAAGTCACATAGAAGAACCTAATGTGTGAGAATGCAGCAAGACCAAAAGCAATCTTCATAACATGGCTTCAATTTCAAGACAGATTACTCACAGCTACAAGACTAAAAAGTTGGGGTATGCAGATAGATACAAGGTGTCAAATGTGAAAACTAGCAGAGGAAAGCAAAGACCATCTATTTGCTAAATGTGAAGTTAGCAGAAGAGTGTGGAGTAAACTAATGGCATGGATACAAACTGATTGGCCATCAATGATGACATGGGGGCAAATGTAGAGCTGGATATATTAGAGAATAAGAGGAAAGACAAAGCAAGCAAAAATACTTAAGCTGGTATATACATAGTTCATATATGCAATATGGATTGAACGAAACAACATAGTTTTTATGCAGAAAGTGAAAACTAGTGATGCTATAGCTAGAGAAATAACCTATACCTGTCATGTTCGTGTTGCTGAAAATCTTAAGATGACTTTACAGAATTTCAGTTTTCCTAGTTAATGTGTATAGGATAGTTTCTATTAGTGTGGATGTGTTCGTCATATGAACAAAAGACCGAGTATAAAGTCTAGCTGGATTTGTAAATATTCTACTTGGTAATTAATGAAAGTTTGATAGTTACCAAAAATAAAGTCTAGCTTCTTTGAGGTAAGTATCTTGTCTAACTTTGTGTGGGAAAAACTACCCCATAGGATTAGAGTCATTTGTGCTAATTGTGTTATGTAAAGGCCATGTACGCAAGGTGACAAGTGCGTACTCAAACTTATTTTTGGAAATTTGATCACTTAGGGCTCTTACGTTCTTATGTTCATTATATGTGAAGTTGTTTTAGCATGTTAAATCCCCCATTTACTAAATTTACCCTTACATGTCTTATTTGGAATTAATTAATTCATGTTTTACCCTTGTTGCTAATTAAATGCTTACGTGCCTTAATTGTAAATGTTGCCTCTTTTATTGCTATGCTATCTTCTCTGTAATTGCTTATCTTTAATTGAATTTATCAGTAAATTTTCTGTAATTTCTCAAACTTAATTGAAGTTTTGCCATTCCTTTCATTGTTGACTTATCCTTATTTAGAATCATTGATTCATGCTATCTCTCTTACCGTCGGGTTGAACTTATGTGGAAATCATTATTGCACGCCATCTCTCCCCTTGTTGAGCTATTCTTGTTAAAACCATTATTCTATGTTGTCTCTTTCATTGTGAGCTCGTTCGTCTGTTTCTTTGTGTTCTGAAGTTCTTGAGTTGATTTACTTATCGTATTCTCATGTTATTGTTTTTCTTGTTGTTGTACCCAGTATTGTTGAGCTGAGGGCTACGCATGGTTGTGGTATTGAAACCGTTTTGAGGAAATGTTATGGCATATGGGCACATGTTGTAAAAGTCATTTTATTGTGTTGTTATGTTCTGGCACACGTTGTTGAGAGGATTGTCGGGATGTTCACACGTGGGTTGTTCATGCTATTGTTACTATTGATATTTGCACATGCAACATGACAAAGTGGGATATATACGTGGTAGAACACTTGCACAAGCATACACATTAATAAATCACCCATATCAATTGAAAAGATAAATCCTGATGCTATTGACCGTTTACATGTACTCCCGTGTACTTGTCTTCTGTGTGAGAGTTATCCTGTTGGCACGTGAGTTGTCCATGCAGTCATATAACGACCCGACCGGTCGTTTCAAGAGTTATAACCCCATTTTCCCCATTCCTACTTCTTTTTGTGTTATTCAGCTATATTATGTTATATCGGGTTAGTTGATTCGAGTCCGGAATGAACTCGGAGTGAAATGAGACACTTAGTCTCATAATTGAAAATTTTAAGTTAGAAAAGTGGACCGGATATGGACCTATGTGTAAATGACCTCGGATTTGAATTTTGATGATTCCAATAGCTCTGTATGGTAATTTTGGGCTTAGGAGCGTGTCCAGAATATTATTTGGAAGTCCGTAGAGGAATTAGGCTTGAAATGTCAAAAATTTTATTTTTGAGAAGTTTGATCGGGGGGGTTAACTTTTTGATATCGGGGTCGGAATACGATTCTGAAAATTGGTATACCTCTGTTATGTCATTTAGGAATTGTGTGCAAAATTTGAGGTCAATCGGACGTGATTTGATAGGTTCCGGAGTTGTTTGTAGAAATTAGAAATTTCAAAGTTCATTAGGCTTGAATTGGGGCGTAATTCATGGTTTTAGCATTGTTTGAGGTGATTTGAGGATTCGACTAAGTTTGTATGATGTTTTAGGACTTGTTGGTATATTTTGTTGAGGTCCCGATGGCCTCGGGTGAGTTTCGGATGGTTAACGGATCAAAAATTGAACTACAACAGCTGCTGCAATTTCCTTCTATTGGAAACTTCTTATGCCAGATTCGAGCCCAGAAATCTCTCAGAATCAAGCCTAGAAATCGAGCCCAGATGTGAGCCCAAATCGAGCCTAGGGTCGAGGGCCACGATCGAATCCATGATCGAGCCTAGAGTCGAGGGCCACGATCGAAGCCATGATCGAGCCCAGAGTCGAGGGCCACGATCGAAGCCATGATCGAGCCCAGGGTCGAGGG
>AWOL01S0014170.1:26069-38815 GCA_000715115.1 Nicotiana otophora
TTGTTTTCCTTTATTTAGTTTATCGGACTTAGACTGTGTCCGGCTTACTCTACGACATCACTATCAGTTTGCTTCTTGTTGCTAATTATTGTTTCTAGTGTTTCATTGCGAATATTGTTTTGTCTTCCTTACCATGCTTAGCTTTATTTTAACATTGTTTTCCCGTTAGTTCACCTTCAAACTTGTTCAGGTTGTTTAGTCCAATAGGTGTCTTGATTGTCCCTCGTCACTACTCCACCGAGGTTAGTGTTGATACTTACTAGGTACCACTGTGGTGTACTCGTGCTAGGCTTTCTGTGCATTTTTGTGCAGATCCATGTATTTCGGAGTTGGTTGAACAATAGCTAGTTGTTTGGGTTTTACTGTAGAGACTCAAGGTANATTTTTAAATGATTTTTACTGAAACTGAGTTTAAACTAGATAATTTGATTCAAATCCTGATTTTTAAAAGCATGTGGTATTTTACTGAGATTTCCTGATATGAACGTTATATGCTTTATTGCTCGTCGCTAATTCTCAGTCTTTATTTATTGTTATTACTTACTGAGTTGGCTTACTCACGTTACTCCCTGCACCTTGTGTGCAGATTCAGGTGTAGTTGGACACGGTAGCGGTTATTCAGTATTCTGGTTGCAGATTTTCTTGGAGATAGCAAGGTAGTTGTTTGGCAATCGCAGCCCGTGCTCTTCTCCCTCTTATCTTCCTCTAGTTGTATTTAGTTATTGTTCGGGCTGAGTTAGCCTTGATATTATTAGACAGATTGTAGTATATGCTCATGCCTAGTGACACCCCGATGTCTGGCTTTTCTTTTCCGCACTTCTATTTTTTTTTAATTTGAACTCTTTAAATGGAGGTTTTATGTGAAATAACCTTGAAATTATCTTTGAAATAAAAATATCGGTTTGTTTTGGAAATGAGTCGGCTTGCCTAGCTCCACAATAGGCGCCATCACGACAGAGGTTAGTTTGGGTCGTGACAAGTCATGAGTCATTGTTATTGTTGGCACATGAGTGGTCCATATGGATATTAGATATTGTCACTCTCTTGGCACGTGAGTCATCCGTGCGGTTATAAATTTGTAATGTGGGCACAAGAGGCCAAGTGATTCGAGTTCAAGAATTGGGACCCGTGATTTGTGATTATGAGGTTTGGTACCTCGCAGAAATTTCTGAAAAGATCTGGTGTAAAAGCGGTTGTTTTTGTTGAGTTATCACTTGTTTTCCTTTATTTAGTTTATCGGACTTAGACTGTGTCCATCTTACTCTACAGCATCACTAGTTTGCTTCTTGTTGCTAATTATTGTTTCTAGTATTTCATTGCGAATATTGTTTTGTCTTCCTTACCATGCTTAGCTTTATTTTAACATTGTTTTTCCGTTAGTTCACCTTCAAACTTGTTCAGGTTGTTTAGTCCAGTAAGTATCTTGATTGTTCTTTGTCACTACTCCACCGAGGTTAGTTTTGATACTTATTAGGTACCACTCTGATATACTTATGCTACGCTTTTTGTGCATTTTTGTGCAGATCTATGTATTTCGGAGTTGGTTGAACAATAGCTAGTTGTTTGGGTTTTACTGTAGAGACTCAAGGTAAACCTGCCGTCACGTTCGCACGGCTCGGATTCACCTTCTGATATTGTACATGTACTGTTTATTTCTATTCCAAAATAATTGTATTTAAGGAATTTTCTAGCAAACTCAGTAGAGCTTATGACTTGTAGTACCGGTTTTGGGATTGTTGGCTTGTATGAAAATTTCCATATCGAAATTCATAATTGTTGGTTAAATTTTGTTATTAATCAGTAAGTGTTAGGCTTACATAGTCTTAGAAACTAGGTGCCGTCACGATATCCTACGGAGGAAAATTGAGGCCGTGCCAAAAATATAATGTAATATTGCTTCAAAGTAAATAATTTCCCAAAACATATGATGTCCATACTTCAGTAATTGTTACGTTGTCTTCTTGCAGCAATGAACTTGGTTAGAAATGCTAGGAGTAAAAGAGAACTCTTGGATGATGACGCTATTAATACGGGCGATCGATATTAGATTCTTTGGGTTGTCTCTCTTCCTTTGATGCTAGTGTTGGAGAATTTGGAGTTAGTGTCTATTTCTTCTTCCCATTTAACTCTTGCCTTTTGTCCTTAGAATAGAATTCTGCATCTTGCTCCACCTTATCTGATCAGCATATAAAGAGTACATAGTTGATCTTTTCTGATATGAGGAGTCAGCTTCATAGATCACTTCCACGTTACTGATCTTTTGTTCGAGATCTTTTACCTTGTCAAAGACATTTGCGTACAGAACCGCTAGATCAATGACTTGACCGTTTTCTAGTTTTTCAAGGCGTTTTGCATAATCCACATGGCATTGCCTGTTATATGACTATATCTAGCACTCCTGAATCACTTCTTTAAAATCTCGTTGTTCGGTCTAGAAATTCAATAACTTAAAGTACTTAATAGCAGGTTCATCTCCTTTTGAGTAGTTGAGCAGCATTATGTTATTATCAGAGCTAGTTCTGGGCAAGTGTCTCGCTATAACTATAGGAAATACTTCTGACCACTCATCATTGTATAGAATCCTATCTAATCTCTTACTGGTTAGACCATTTATAGTCAATTCCATTCTAGCCTACTTCAATTATACTGCATTCTTCCACACATTTGATAAAATCCAGACTTCGACTCAGTCTGTGAATCCTTTCATCCTTCTTTTCAGCTGGCGTCCTACCACCAAAACACATAAATATTCAAAAGATATATTATGTTGCACAGAAAAAGGTTAATGCTACTGGTGATCATTCATGACTGAGCTTGCGTGATTTAAATCCCCAAAACAACGAATCTTCCCTTTACTAGTAGCCACAGTATTATCTAACCCCAGCTTCCTTCTAAATTGTTCCAGCTTAGAGCTATGTACAAATGGTTCTTGAAGAGCCACAAAGGACACATTGTATAGTCTAACGAGTTTGATTAATCTATGAGATGCACCTTTTTATTTCACCCCCTAATATTCCATATGATCATGTTAATCATCGGAAATGTAAGATTAAGGTTTTTTGTTCCTCTTCTTTTACCACTAGTGCTATGTTGAGAAAAGATATTTGATTTTGGAGTTTTTTTTCTCCAGTTTACAAAGCTTCCTCTAGGAGAGAGAACCCCCAATATCAACCACTAATTTAATCTCCTTATGAATCATTTCTTGTTGAGTAATTTCAGTAGTTGGTCCAGAAGCTCGAACCAAACTATCAACCACTTCATGTTCAAAATCAAATTCAGTCAAATTGGGACATTTGAGTACTCTCGCTTGTTGCCTTTTGTCACCTCCTCTCTGCTGTGAACCATTCAGTTGAGCTGAGGCTTCATGTTCACTTAATAGCATATTTTTGTATAGAGGAGAATTCAATTTCATGACATGCGCCTAGCCAAAATATCATGCGTATGTGTTGCGCTCTCACATTAGGCCTTTTTAGAGTCTTATTATTTTATGAATTTTATGAAAAAAGTTCAAGGGTCTTTTAATACATTTTGATTTTGGCCACCAATTTCGTTGAGACCATTGCCGCAAGAATATGCTGTTCAACCAACTTCATTCATATTTGTTAACTGAATGGCACATTCACTTTCTTTAGTGTTCTTGTCATTGTTGTCTTATCTTAATTGGAATTCTATAAAATTTAACTGAGAATGTCAAGAATGGATGAGTGTCTTGGCTAGTAAAGCCTTGATTTAGGCCTTCGAGATTTTGAGGCACAAAAATTTTTAATACTGAATTTTATGATTTTATTTTAGCTTAGACAATATTAAAGTTTGCAGAAAAAATAAAAGTATAAAAATTTGCAGAAAAAATACAAGTATAAAAATTTGTAAAAATTAAAGAAAAAGAGATTGTTTATTCCTTAACAGTAAAATACTTTAGAACTTTGAATTAAACTACTTAAATTTTCATATTGGTAAATATAATGTTTTACAACAATATCAAATGAAATATATTGTAAATACATGTCTAATATTTTATTTATTCAAATTATCGTTTACTATTATAAATAATATTATCACTATGTAAAGTTAAAGGCTTTATATTATTTAAGAATATTATACTATAACAATAGCTTTTATGCATATGTATGTGTGCATACATATATGAATTTTAACATAAAAAGTATAAGGCCTTTTATTAAAATTTGGCATTTGGTCACAAATTTTATTGAGCTGCCCTTATTTCAAATATTGAATGAGTATTCTCCACCATCGATTTGGCTCCAGTTTCTATATTAGCATCTTCCACCAAGTCTTAATTATCAACAGATTTAAGAATGACATCTTTTTGTGGCCTTTTGGTAGACTTGTCTTAGTATGATTTTCAGTTTTTATATATTCTGGTCAAGTTATGACATATAGTTAATGATTGTTCAGATACTATTGTAGAGGAGCTGCTTTCTTATGCCGGGAGGGGGCTCAGGACGTCTATGCATTTAGATACGTTTGATTTACATGTGTTTGGAATTTAGGGGCTAATTAAGCATTTTGCTGGTTTTGATCAAAATATTTCTTCGTTGCAGCGATCCAGCGATTCAAACACTATCAAGTGAAGTTTTTCAAAAAAGTCATCGTCACTGATACTATTCCCATTGCAGATAAGCGTTTCCCCCAGTTCACTGTGTTATCTATGTGAGAGGTAATGGAAAAATCAATTTCGAACGTACACAACGAGTTCAGAGTAAGTGGCAAGAACACCTCTCATTCCCCTTTTTCTCGTTAAAGTTCTTTAAGCATCATCTCACTATCTGATTTGTTTTAGGGTGGCAGATAGATTGTCCATCAGACCAAGAATGATCCTTTATTAATTTTGTTGATCTGAATAACTATGTTTAGTTTTGGTATTGTAATAGATTGCATCTACACTTTATTTCCTGTTGTTTGGTACTATATTCTGTTTTGGTGTTGTTGAACTAAGACTTTGCTTCCTGGTATCTCTATCACTTCTAGTCATCGGACATATAGTGTACAATCTTCTATTTAAAGCTTTTCCTTTGAGACAATTTTAAAGAAATTATTTTAGTGTTTTATGTCGTTGTTTAGTATTTTATTTTGCCGAAGAAATTATGACCGGAGATGGGTTACTTTAATGAGCCAAGATAAATTTAGAAACAAAAAAAAACAAGAGTTAGAGGCTTCAACATTTTATTGGAGAAGCTCGCTAATGTCATCCATTTTGTAATCAACTATAATATTTAGAATCTAATATTTTTCCAAAGTCGATTGAAAATTTGCTAGTTGAAACTAATGTCATCCACTTTGTAATCAACTATAACATTTAAAATCTAATATTTTTCCAAAGTCGATTGGGAATTTGCTAGTTGAAAATCTTGATCAGATTGCATCAGGGCAGCCTTCAGGTTTGAATGTTATATCCTTTGATGCTCTTATTGATCCTTTCTTTAGAAATGTAGGAAATTTTGTGCCCATCCATAAGGGGTGCTTTAAGGCCCAATAGGGTTATTAGTTAACCCTAGTATTCCCTATATAAATACACTTACAGTATACAATAAAATCTACTCTCTATAGTATTTTTCCTCGCTCTCTCTCTCTCAATCCAACAAAATCTACTCTCTGCAGTATTTTTCCACGCTCTCTTTCTCTCTCTCTCTCTCTCTCTCTCTCTCTCTCTCTCTCTCTCTCTCTCTCTAAATCCTTGGGTTTAGACTGTGGTATAGGAGGTTGCTCAATCACAACGTGACAACCACTACCGACCGGTAATTCCAGCCGCGGTTCCTCTGTTCCTTCCGCTTCTGCTACACAAACAAGTAAGTTCTCGTGTTACAATTTACGTGCTATCTAATGTGTTTGATTTATCGCGTTCCTTCTATCAAGACCGAAAATCTACTATAGGCCGTGATGGCGCCCAACGTCATCATTAGGCAATCCAATGGCGAACCATCTAAATATTTATTCATTTTATTACTTTTGAAATCACAAACTTTATTAAATAAGTATTTAATGCATTTCAAGTTACGGATACATACAATATTAGTAAGATATAAAAAAAAAGGGTGACAATATTAAAACAAAGCCATTAACATCAATTAGAATATCCCAAAACCCGGTGTCACAAGTGCATGAGCAACTACTAAGAAATACAATACAAATACAACATATGTATGAAATATAAAATAGACAGGATGACATAAATGAATATGAAGGAGACTCCGTGTGCTGCAGATCGTAACATGGGATGCAACTCACATTAAAGTCCTCGCAATAACAGCGCCTTTGCGCCCAAAAGACCACCAAAAATATATACATGCACAATAAGTGCAGAAGTGTAACATGAGTACATAAATCAATGCGTACCCAGTAAGTATCTAGCTTAGCCCCGGAGGAGTGGTGGCGAGGGGCGACATTGACACTTACTAGTGGTCCAATAAATCAACATGTAATAAATTATAAATGAATATGAAACACAACAACAATAATAAAGTAAGGATTGTAACTAGCAACAATCCTCCAACATTTGTGACAATGTGAATTTCTCAAAATCTCATATACTATCTCAATAGATAAGAAATATCTAGTGATATCTTCAACAAATAAGGAATATCATATAAATGCCATATCTCAATCAAAGCAAAATCTCATGAATACTTGGACTCCTAGCGATATTGCGCACGATTATGACGTGGTCGTACGACCCGATCCAGAGTGGTGTGTACACTGTCGAGGGTCATCCGGCACGAACCAAAGATTCATTTCAATATACTTATGAGGCGTTCGGCCCGTTCCACAGGAAAAGAAAAAACTTATCGAATTACGAGTTACGTGCTTACAACAAAGGTACAAGAGCACAAAGTAAACATGACTTTTATCGTTTATGAAATATCTCGCCAAACAACTCAAGGTGATAAAGCTCGGCATACTATATTCCCAAATCAATTTCAATTATAAATTCAATTAATTAAGCTAGCAAATTGAGTTCAAATAATTCAACTATTATATGATAAACTCCTAAGTCTACTCGGAGATAAACATATTTTTAGCTACGTACGGACTCTCGTCACCTCGTGTGTACGTATCATCCACAACTAGTAGCGCATAATAATTTTATACCTACACAGTAGTTTCCCCCTCACAAGGTTAAACAGGAGAATTAGCTCGCTTCAAAATCCGATAACCGACTTCAACACCTCTCTAACACTTCAAACCTATGCCCATTGATCTGAAACTATCCAACCAACGTGCAAACTCAAATATATAATTTATTCCCAATTTCATGTCCACTCTTAATTATAACAATTCTCAGCTCCGCTCAAAAAGTCAACAAAGTCAACCTCACGGCCCACATGCCCGTATTCCGAAATGTTTTGAAGATAAATATTTCCCATAGCACCACGAACTCAAATATATAATTTATTCCCAATTTCATATCTAATTTCGTGGTCAAAATCCAAAAATACCATTTCTAGTTTTTTTTCCAAATATTGCACAATATTTATCAAATTCCATGTTAATGTCACGATCCAAAATCTATTAAAGGTCGTGATAGTGCCGGACACCACTATCAGGCAAGCCAACGCTAAATAGTTAATTAGATTCTCATTTTAATATTTTTGAAATCGTAAATTTACTTCAATTTAACTAGTAAAAGATAAATTTACTGAATAGATAACAATGTTTCCTAATTTTAATACTGAACATCCCATAATCATCCCAGAACCCGGTGTCACAAGTGCATGAGCATTTTCTAGGAATTTAAAATAAAATACAATAACTGTCAGGAATATAAATTTTGGACAGGAGAAATATAAATACCTCTGAAGGAGACTCTGCTAGCTGCAGATTGTAGTATAGAATGCGGCTCACCTAAGTCCCCGTAATAACCATGCCTCTGCGCCCTCAAGGCCAATAGTCATATATGTACCTGCACAAAAATGTGCAGAAAGTGTAGTATGAGTACGTAATTCAACGCATACCCAGTAAGTATCCCGCCTAACCTCGAAGAAGTAGTGACGAGGGGTTGACTCGAAAACTTACTATGGGCTATAATTAATATACCAATAATATGATTAAGCATGGATCACATAGAACAGCTGTAAGCCCGATATCATGAAATAAGTAAACAATTCTTTTGTTAACAAAATATATCCCAAATTCATTTTCATTATTTTAACAGTTTATATCTCAGGCCAATGAGGCAATATCAATTATTATAATTTCCGAAGAAATTAATACAATCATACGCAAGTCTGTCGAGGTCGTACGGTCCGATCCAATAATAAAAATAAACTGTGCACTGCCGAGGGTCGAACGACGCGGACCATAGATGCATCTATTACCCCGCTCACGAATCATAGGTGCGACGCGCTCAAACATATATTTAACATTTAAATCATATTTCTATCTTGAGTTTTTTTAAAATAAGGAAAATTCAACTTGAAGCTTTTTAAGAAAACTTATCCCGCTTGCGAATCATATATGCGGCGTAGTTACACATAGATTTCTTAAGCTATTATTATATTCCTCAATTTTGTTCGAAATTTCGAAGTTCAAATGAAACCTTTTAAATCTTAAATTTCTTCAAAATTCCATTTTTTCAAGACAATTATTACTCAACCTCAATCTTGCTTCTTCTCAAGGCAAACAATAACTTAAATCGAAAGCAATGTCAACAACGCATGATGTAAACCTAGACTACCCGAACATAGGCATAGCTAGTAGCTACGTACGGACTCTTGTCACCTCGTGCGTATGTGGCCCCCATAATTTGTAACGACCCGGCCAGTCGTTTTGAGTATTATAACCCTGTTTCCCTATTTACTGCTCAAATTGTACTATACAGTTGTTGTGTGAATTGCCGGGGTAAATGGTTCGGGTCCGGTAAAGTTTTGGAATGAATTGGAACACTTAGTATCAAGGTTTAAAGCTTAAGTTAAAATAGTGACCGGATGTTGACTTATGTGTAAACGACCTTGGAATGGAGTTTTGATGGTTCCAATAGCTCCGTATGGTGATTTTGGACTTCGAAGCGTGTCCAAAAAATTATTTGGAGGTCCGTAGTAGAATTTGGCTTGAATTACCGAAAGTTGAATTTTTGGGATGTTTGACCGGGGGTTTGACTTTTTGATATCGGGGTCGGAATCCGATTCTGAAAATTTAAATAGGTCCGTAATGTGAAATGTGACTTGTGTACAAAATTTGAGGTCAATCGGACATGATTTGATAGGTTTCAGCGTCGTTTGTAGAATTTGGAAATTTTAAAATTTATTAGGCTTGAATCCGTATGTAGTTCATATTCTGAGATTGTTTGATATGATTTGAGGCCTCGAGTAGGTCCGTGGTGTGTTTTAGGACTTGTGTGGTGTATTTGGACGGGGTCCCGAGTGGCTCGGGTGAGTTTCGAATGGTTAACGGATCAAATTCAACTTGAAACATTTCTGGAACTGCTGCCTACTTGTGTGATCACACCTGTGAAGCTTTTGATTGCAGGTGAGAAGCCGCATGTGCGCGAAATCAATCGCAAAAGCGACCAAGTATTAACTGGGCAGTGCTCGCAGGTGCGAGGAATTTTCCGCATCTGCGAGGCCGCATATGCAAAGGTGTTGGCGCAGATGCGGACTGGGGCTAGCATGGGGCGAACGCAGGTGCTAAGGGGAATGCGCATCTGCGAGCCCACAGATGCGAGAATGGCGCCGCAGATGTGAGATTTAAGAAGGCCGGCTATTTCCGTAGGCGCACAATGTTTTCCGTAGATGCGAGGGTCGCAAGTGCAACCCCTTGTCCGCAGATGCGGATTGACTGGGCAGAACCCTTTAAATTCGTGGTTTCGTAATTTTCACTCATTTTCATATTTTGGAGCTCGGTTTGGGCGATTTTGGAGAGGAATGTTTTCACACAACTTGAGGTAAGTGTTCTTGACTCCCTTGTGGTTATATTTCATGAATTAATCTTTATTTTTGGTGTAAGATTATTGAATCTTCAAGAGAAATAGAAGAAAATTTCTATAATGTCACAAAATGAATTTTTCGAGTTTGAATACTGATACGGCGTCGGAATTGAGTGAAATTAGTATGGTTGAACTTGTAATTTGATGGGTTGTCGTATTTAGTAAGTTTCGTCGGATTTCATGATGTGGGCCCCACAGGTAATGTTTGGGTCGTAATTTCGGATTTTGTGGAAAATATTAGTATTTTGATATGGTATAAATTCCTATAGTTTTCGTGGGCTGAATCAAATTAATTGTGACTAGATTCGAGCCATTTAGAAGTTGATACGCGTAGAATGAGATTTCTATAGCATTGTTTAGCTTGCTCGGCATTGGATTTGGTTTGTTCGAGGTAAGTAAATCTTCTAATCTTGGAGTTGAGGGTATGAACCCTGAATATATGTATTACGTGAATTATTGGGAGGTGACGCACATGCTAGGTGACGGGCGTCTGGGCGTGCGCTATAGAAATTGTGACTTAAATGTTTATGTGGAATTTTGTAGTTAAATAATCTTGGTATTTTCCATGCGGTTTTATGTGTTAAAGAAATTGAGCTGAAAAGCATATTAAAAATTATGTTGAGGCTATGTGCCAGTATTTTGGGACCCCCAAAGGTCATATTGCTCTGAATTATTTGTTTTAAATTGAAAATTCATACTCAATCATATTGATTTCATTATATATCATATCTCAGTCTCTGTTGTTATTTATTGATACATCATATCATCATTTTTGGGCTATTCTCATGACATTGTGAGCCCATGAGAGAGAGACTAGAGAGATTGATGACTGAGGAAGGCCGAGGGCCTGATTGTGAGGATATTTTGGGATCGGGTTGCACGCCGCAGCAGGCTATGTTGGATTTATATATATTATTACTATTATATGGATAGGGGTTGCCCGCTTGCAGCATGCCTTATTGGCTTATTATGGCACGTGAATTGTCCGTGCAGATTCTGATATGTTCTTATAGCACGTGAGTTTTCCGTGCAGATTATAGTGCTTGGGCTGTAGGAGCCCCTCCGGAGTCTGTACACACCCCAGTGAGCGCGGGTACCTACTGAGTGTGAGTGCCGAGTACCGAGTGCCGAGTGATGAGTGATTGTGAGGATATTTTGGGATCGGGCTGCACGCCACAGCAAGCCATGTTGGCTTTATATATATTATTACTATTATATGGATCGGGGATGCTTTCCTGAATTACTTCTGGTATTATTTGTTTTATGTTGTTATGGACTGTTGTGGACTATTGGTTTGGACCCGACCTTGGTGAAAGCTCGTCACTACTTTCAACTTAAGGCTAGGTTTGTTACTTACTCATTACATGGGGTCGGTTATACTGATACTACACTTCTACACATTGCGTGCAGATGTTGGCTGTTGTTGTTGCTGTGCTCGATAGTTGCGGGATTTGAAGATGTAATTGCATTCCTGTTGTAGCTGCCTCTTGTTCATGGTAGCCTTAAATTTATAAAAGCTCTATTTATGTACTATTCAAACAGACTATGTATTTATTTCATTTTCGCTTTGTAAACTCTATTCTTAGGAGCTCATGATTTGTATTACCAGTTCCTGGGGAATGTATAAGATTAAGATCTCTATTTACTTAAATTGCTTTAATAATTATTATTGGAATTGGATAGTTGAAAGTTGGCTTACCTAGCGGGTTGGGTTAGGTGTCATCACGACTAGTTGGATTTTGGGTCGTGACATAATTAGAAGCATATATTAATTTATTTCATCTATGGGGTTAATTCCCTCTTATAAAGTTAGAAAGGAGACTTACCTCACTCTGAAATTTCATAACCGGCTCCAGAGCATTTCCAACAACTCAAACCGATACCCAACGATTCAAAACTAGTCAAATAAGATGAAACCCCATCAAAATATGCTCTAATACTCATAATTAATCAATTTACAACAATTTCCAACTCCGCTCAAAAAGTCAATAAAAATCACCCTTGGGGACAAGTGCCTGGATTTCGAAATTTTCCGTAGATAACTATTACCCATGACCTCACGAACTCAAATATATAATATATTTCCAATTCCATGCCCAAATTTGTGGTCAAAATTCAAAACTACCAAATTCTAGGTTTTTCTTCAAAATTCCAAATTTCTACCAAATTTCCATGCTTGAATCCACATAAAAACCATGTATTTGACTCAAAATAGGTGAGACTTACTTACCTCATAATAGATGATGAAATCCCCTCTTCCAAAGCTCCAAAACTTGCCAAACCAAAATGAAACATGGGTGAAATGAACCCACACCCCGCTTAAAAGCATTCTGCCCAACCCGACTTTCACACCTGCGGCCTCTTCTTTACATCTGCGGTCTCGCAGGTGCGGCCAAAACCTCACACTTGTGCATTCCTTCTACCTAGCACGACTCCGCACCTGTGCCTTTCCATGCGCCTTCGCAGGTGCGGACATACCCTCACACTTGCGCTCCCTGATTCTTCTCTCACTCTCGCACCTGCGACGCACCTCCGCATCTGCGACCTTGCAGGTGCAGACAATCCTTCGCACCTGCGATCACTACCCAGCTTCGCCCAAACCACACCTGCGACCATTGGCTCGCACCTGCGGCCCTGTTTGTGCAGGTGCGCTCACACCAGATATCGGCTGCCTCATCTTTTCTTCCAAGTCCAAACTCGATCCGTGAACCATCTGGAATCCACCCGAGGCCCTCGGGACCTCAACCAATTATACCAACACGTCCCAAAACACATTACGAACTTAGTCGAGCTTTTAAATCACATC
>AWOL01S0014170.1:39032-53372 GCA_000715115.1 Nicotiana otophora
TTTATGAAATTCTTCCAAAATGCTAACTTCCACAATAAGCGCCGAAACGCTCCCGGGTAATCCAGAATCCGTTCCGAACATACGCCCAAGTCCAAAATCATCATACGAACCTGTTGGAACCTTCAAATCTCGATTCCGAGGTCGCTTGCTCAAAAATCGAACCTTAGTCAAATTCTTCTAATTTAAAGCTTCCGAAATGAGTATTTTCTTTCCAAATCAACTCTAAACTTCCCGAAATTCAATTACGACCACACGTACAAGTCATAATTCCCGAAGTGAAGCTACCCATGGCCGCAAACCACCGAACGACGCGCTAGGTCTCAAAACAACCGGTCGGGTCGTTACATTCTCTCCTTCTTTAACATACATTCGTCCTCGTACGTGCTAAGAATTGCTCTGGAGTTGTCCGAAATCATTGTTTAACACCTCGTGCACCTACCCACACTACCACAACCCAACTGAGCACATTAGCTCGAGAAATTCTGAAGATCCTCCTCTTTATTTAGGCAAATAAGCAATAGAGACAATTTCCTACATCCGAAATTCTCTACTAGGCCTGCTTCCAACATAAGAACATCATTTTAATCACTACGCGGTGCACCAATACTTGATTACATACCTTTACTGAATTCATACCATGCACCACGTAACCTATTTGCCCAAGGCAATCCTTCCAAAGTGCAACAGCTAAAATTTCCACTAACCGAAGCCCGTAGTGTACCTCATGACCAATTAAGCCCTGCTTACTCTTGCCATACTGCCACGACAGAGAAGATGTGTAGAACTCATAACCACCTACCGACTCACGATTTTGGAGTCTCTCCTCCCGACAAGAGCCATGTTTCTCTTTAATATGGTTCTTATAAAATCCGATCGCACTGATCCCAGATCCAAAAATATCGTCTCACCCAGTATAAGTTGCCCAGGTAATAAGCCACCTCAGGCATTGCCAAAAGTCTCATATGATGCCACAATGTGCCAATAAGCTACAAATCCGAACGTGATACATAAGGAAAATGAACTATAGAAAGGATTACTCAACCCGCGTAACTAATTTAGACAACCGAAAAGGTGTCATGAAACTTCCTCAGAAAATGGAAAACAAAACACACAAAAATAGCTATAGGGGATTGTACTCAACATCACACTGTTCCGGCGTGCAACCCGATCCAAACAATATACCCGTGGCGGCGTGCCATCTGATCCACACACAATATATACATAACGAGATATTTACCGAGCTAGAATGCTCATAACTACGAAACACCCGAATATTGGCCACAAGCATGCCAAATGCATAATAGCATCCCTGGGGAGACAGATAGCGCCATACGCTACAAAACTCAAGCACAACTAAGGTGCGATATATGATCTACATCTCGAGAGTCATCCTACTCACATAAGACCATCACTGCATCGAACCTCAACACATATGAAATTAACAAGCCGTTTCACAACTCACACGGCACAATATAGTATTACATGAAGTAGCCGGTAACGAATTAACATTCAACGTATGAATACTCCTCCACAAGGAGCGCTATGCTCAAATGAACACCTCCGGCCCGACATAGATCCCACATTCATATCTAGATCCACCTACGGACCTCAAGCCGATTCGGATCGAACCGTACTAGTCTAATAACCTTTCAAGGGGTTCATAATAACCCTTTTTCCTATAACACACAAGAACAACCATCAAATCCGAGACAAATTCCACAATTCACAACCAACTAAATAGAGCGCCTTCCGGGCATAAACTTTCACATTAGCGACAATACCAAATCTCCGTACTTGGTTCCAAATCTTTAATCAATCTAGTGACTACACGTCACACTAATACAATCTTCCCGTGGGACACGCCCCTACAACCTTCCACACCAGGTAACAAATCTGCACCTCCATACTGCCGGTCATTCTAATGTTGTAAAGCAAATCAAGAATCCGCAACTTAGTACACAGAGCCTCTTACACAAGACACTGATCTCATGTGNTTTTAAATCACATCCCAAAACATCGAAACTACGCATCGCCCTCCAATTCAAATTCAATGAACTTTAGAACTTCAAACTCCTACAATGGATGCCGAAACCTACCAAATCATGTCCGATTGACCTTAAATTTTGCACACAAGTCATAATTGGCATTACAGACCTATTCCAACTTCTGGAATCAGAATCCGACCCTGATATCAAAAAGTCCAGTCCCGGTCAAACTCTCCAAAAACCTTCAAATTTCTTAACTTTCACCAAATGGCCTCAAAATGACCTACAGACCTCCAAAATTCACATCCGGACGCTCTCCCAATACCAGAATNCAAATTCCACAATTCACAACCAACTAAATAGAGCGCCTTCCGGGCATAAACTTTCACATTAGCGACAATACCAAATCTCCGTACTTGGTTCCAAATCTTTAATCAATCTAGTGACTACACGTCACACTAATACAATCTTCCCGTGGGACACGCCCCTACAACCTTCCACACCAGGTAACAAATCTGCACCTCCATACTGCCGGTCATTCTAATGTTGTAAAGCAAANCCTACAGACCTCCAAAATTCACATCCGGACGCTCTCCCAATACCAGAATCCATATACAGAGTTATTCCCAGACTCGGAATCCCAAACGGACATCGATAACATTAGAATACACTTCTACCCAAATTTATGAAATTCTTCCAAAATGCTAACTTCCACAATAAGCGCCGAAACGCTCCCGGGTAATCCAGAATCCGTTCCGAACATACGCCCAAGTCCAAAATCATCATACGAACCTGTTGGAACCTTCAAATCTCGATTCNCTAGTGACTACACGTCACACTAATACAATCTTCCCGTGGGACACGCCCCTACAACCTTCCACACCAGGTAACAAATCTGCACCTCCATACTGCCGGTCATTCTAATGTTGTAAAGCAAATCAAGAATCCGCAACTTAGTACACAGAGCCTCTTACACAAGACACTGATCTCATGTGATGCTAAAAATAATACCAGCTTACTCTAAACATCTCAATTCTTCCCTGCTCATCCGAGCCCTTGACATTCTTGTCGACCTCAACTACAACCTTGATCCTCAACCTCCAATTCCCATGCCGCTCAGTGCACCTAACATACCAGTACACAAGAGTACAAAAATTTCATCATAACTCCCGAACCATCAATAGGGTACACATTTCATCATATAGAAACCTTTCATTTAACTCATTTTAGGAGAACCCTTGCCACACGTGACTGAAATCCCATAATCACAGAAAATACAACCCCCACGTAGCGCTCTAAACCACCATGTCCCTCTCGGGATCCATCTACACAAAACATGCCATAATAACCGAATACCTCCGAATAAATCAAATTACGGCGGCCGTCAAGCCTCACACGTACCGCCACAACCACTTGTAATACTTCACGCTAAAGAAATTGATCACTGCCACAATCATGCTGATTCAACCATTACTAACCGACCTCGCTTATTCTAATTTATTCTCTACTTGCCTTAGAAATAATAATAATAATAATAATAATAATAATAATAATAATAATTATAATAATAATAATTATAATAATTATAATAATAATAATAATAATAATAATAATAGCTCCATTCAAACGTAACGAACTAACTCCACACTCATCCTGAGTGACCCTATTTCACGAGACCACATTGTCTCAATACCCCATGAACCGTTTCATGTTCTCCTTAAGCACACAATAGCATCGCCAACTGGTAAACCCATTCTGCAAGGCCCTTTCGCGAATCCGAAGTTACTTCTTCCCATTCCTCAAATGCCACACTGCAGACCGAAGATAATGTAGAACACTCCAAGCCACCTTTCATAATCCGCTGCAACAGCTGGATACTTATCCATACTACAGACTCAAAATCCTTAGGCACCACACTTTAACCTTTGAATCCATTAGGACCATTGTTGATAGTCTCCCACTCTGACTTATCCCCGAATATAATCAAACTTCAAGGCCCTGTTAGCACATGAACACCCTCTTAAAGAAGCAACCGGCTGAATTTCTTTCCTTATACATCACCTCCACACAAAGCATAGACTCCGAGTCTTCCCAAAACCTAAACATGAACCAATAAGGCAAAAGATAATACACATTCCTCAAATCCTTTGCTCAAATTACCACTAATGGTTTCTTTCCTCAGTCGTAATAACCCACCAATACACCGATAACCAGAAACCGCATAAGTTGACAACTACGCAATCCAATCATAGACGGTGGGGCTCTCTCACATAGCTTGAAGCTACCATTGCATAACTCTGGAACCCACCAAGATTTCTTATGCCCTATTGACATGATCTTGCACAATCAATCCGCCAAATGTCCTCGAAATCCTTATGTTAAACATTTCATGAACATTCTTAATCACTAGCCACATTCACATATTCGACCTCTTACTAGATAAAAAGTAAAATTCTTCGTAGAAGCTTTATCAACACCACGCAACCGCTAACCTGCTCACAAGAGATATCCCACCTGTGGAAATTCCATGCAGACATCCTCCAACAACGCTGCACCGAGTACAATTACCACGAAGCCAATAAACCATCTTGAGACCATGCTCATTCATCAGCTATACAAGTCCGTTCACTCCTTATGGCCATCAACTAAAGGTGCGACAATACATTCCAATCCAAGGTCATGTTGTATCCTGCTCCATATTAAGCAACTCCCTCCCGTCACACCCAATCTTCCTCAATATAGCAGCCAATATTCCAAATTAAGCCTGTAGACCTAGTCACTATCCACCATGACTCCCAAATCACTCTAACTTCCCCCAAGGCGTGTGGCTCTCCTACCACAAAACCCGCATGATACTTTTCCACTCTCCCACTTTGGTCAAACCCTCTCCTTTAAGAAGCTCTTCGACTTCTACTTTTCACACTTGAACTCCTAACAATTCAACCACTACAAGACACCTCTCACATGTCCTTTCTCATCCTTCGCTGTCCAGTTATTGCCTTAACTCAAAATTCATCTCTATAGAACCCGAACCAACAGAGCGCTGCCAACTCTAAACCTCCCCGAAGATCATCTTCCTTGAGCCATCAACATCATGATTACCGATTCAATTCTGAACCACAGCACACTAGGACATCTGACACCCGTTTCCCTGGCATCATTCACAATACTCTGCCCCAAAGGCGATTTGAAGAGGGCCATAACACCGGCGAACTTAACACATTCAATCAAGGACGACGACACTACATCTCGGATGAACATTCCACCACACTCAAAAATACCAAGTCTCGTTACTCCATCAATCCAAACCGAACATTCTTAGTCTGATTGCCTTTCCCAACGCTGGAAAAAAAATACTAAACCTATGAATCACGCATTGAGAAAACCTCCTTTCAATTCATTCAGTTCCCCTACACGTAGAAAAGTAGCGTACCATTACTTTAATACTGTGCGATAACAACTCATGAACATCATAGCAATTGGTGTATAGCCCCAAAACCATCAGAAATACAGCTACTGAGCTGAGATAATAGAACATCCTTCCACAAGGCGACGACATAGCTCAATCAAATATGCATGGAGAAACATCCCACACCACATCCACAGTACTATTAAAATTCCTCGATTTCAAAATTTATAACAAGAGCTTCACGTCGCACAAGATTGAATAGGAAGGAAATGAAGGCATAAGCCTCAAAGGAATCAAATCGCATGATAAGGAATCAAGAAGGAAAGTGCTCCTATCAGCCCGGTAGCCTCTCGAAAATAAGTACAGACGTCTCCGTACCGATCCGCAAGACTCTACTAGACTCGCTCATGACTCGTGAGACCTAAGTGAACCTAGTGCTCTAATACCATATTGTCACGACCCAAAATCCGTTAAAGGTCGTGATGGCGCCGGACACCACTGTCAGGTAAGCCAACTCTAAATAGTTAATTAAATTCTCATTTTAATATTTTTGAAATCGTAAATTTACTTCAATTTAACTAGTAAAAGACGAATTTACAGAATAGATAACAATGTTTCCCAATTTCAATACTAAACATCCCATAATCATCCCAGAACCCAGTGTCATAAGTGCATGAGCATTTTCTAGGAATTTAAAATAAAATGCAATAACTGTCCGGAATACAAATTTTGGACAGGTGAAATATAAATACCCCTAAAGGAGACTCTGCTGGCTGCGGATCATAGTATAGAGTGTGGCTCACCTAAGTCAACTGTGCCTCTGCGCCCTCAAGGCCACTAGTCATATATGTACCTGCACAAAAATGTGCAGAAAGTATAGTATGAGTACGTAATTCAACGCGTACCCAGTAAGTATCCCGCCTAACCTCGAACAGGTAGTGACGACGGGTCGACTCGGACACTTACTATGGGTTATAATTAATATACCAATGATATGATTAATCATGGATCACGTAGAACGGGTGTAAGCCCGATATCATGAAATAAGTAAACAATTCTTTTATTAACAAGAAACTTCCCAAAATCATTTTCATCATTTTAACAGTTTATATCTTAGGCCAATGAGGAAATATCAATTATTAAATTTTCCGAAGTAATTAATACAATCATGCGCAAGTCATGTCGAGGTCGTACGACCCGATCTAATAATAAAAATAAATTGTGCACTGCCGAGGGTCGAACGACGCGAACCATAGATGCATCTATTACCCCTCTCGCGAATCATACCTGCGATGCGGTAAAATGTAAACTTAAGGAATTACCCCGCTCTCGAATCATACCTACGACACAGTCAAACATAGATTTAACATTTAAATCATATTTTTTTCTTTATTTGTTTCAAAATAAGGGAAATTCAACTTGAAGCTTTTTAAGAAAAATTACCACGCTCGCGAATAATACATGCGACGCGATTACACATAGATTTCTTAAGCTATTATAATATTCCTCAATTCTTTTCGAAATTTCAAAGTTCAAATGAAACCTTTTAAATCATTAATTTCTTCAAATTTCCATTCTTTAAAGACAATTATCACTCAACCTCAATCTTGCTTCTTCTCAAGACAAACAATAACATAAATCGACAGCAATGTCAACAAGGCATGATGTAAACCTAGACTACCCGAACATAAGCATAGCTAGTAGCTACGTACGGACTCTCGTCACCTCGTGCGTGCGTAGCCCCCACAATTAGAAGTATATATTAATTTATTTCACCTATGGGATTAATTCCCTCTTATAAGGTTAGAAAGGAGACTTACCTCACTCTGCAATTCCATAACCAGCTCCAAAGCCTTTCCAACAACTCAAACCGATGCCCAACGCTTCAAAACTAGTCAAATAAGATGCAACCCCACCAAAATATGCTCTAATACTCATAATTAATCAATTTACAATAATTTCCAACTCCGCTCAAAAAGTCGATAAAAAGCACCCTCAGGCCCACATGCCCGGATTCCAAAATATTTTGAAGATAACTATTACCCATGACCTCACGAACTCAACTATAAAATTTATTTCCAATTCCATGCCCAAATTCGTTGTCAAAATCGAGAAATACCAATTTCTAGGTTTTTCTTCAAAATCCCAAATTTCTACCCAATTTCCATGCTTGAATCCACATAAAAACCATGTATTTGACTCAAAATAGGTGGGAGTTACTTACCTCATAATAGATGATGAAATCCCCTCTTCAGAAGCTCCAAACATCGCCCAACCAAAATGAAGGATGGGTGAAATGAAGCCAAACCCCGCTTAAAAGCATTCTGTCCAGCCTGACTTTTGCATCTGCGGTCTAGCTGGCGCGTCCAAAACCTCACACTTGCGCATTCCCTCTGCCTAGCATGACTCCACACCTGCACCTTTCCTTCCTCATTTGCGCCTTCATAGGTGCAGACATACCCTCGCACCTGCACTCCCAGATTCTTCCCTCACCCTCGCACCTGCGATGCACCTCCGCATATGCGACCTTGCAGGTGCGAATAACCCTTCGCACCTGCGGTCATTGCCCAGCTTCGCCCAAACTACACCTACGACTATTGGCTCACACTTGCGACCTCGCACCTGCGGCCCCTTTTGCGCAGGTGCGATCACACCAGATATCGGCTGCCTCATCTTTTCTTCCAAGTCCAAACTCGATCCGTTAACCATCCGGAATCCACCCGAGGCCCGCGGGACCTCAACCAATTATACCAACACGTCTCAAAATACATTACGAACTTAGTCGAGCCTTTAAATCACATTCAACAACATCGAAACTACGAATCTCCTTCCAATTCAAACCCAATGAATTTTAGAACATCAAACTCCTACAATTGATGCCGAAACCTACCAAATTACGTCCGATTGACCTCAAATTTTGCACACAAGTCATAATTGGCATTACCGACCTATTCCAACTTCTGAAATCAGAATCCGACCCCGATATCAAGAAGTCCACTCTCGGTCAAACTCTCAAAAAACCTTCAAAATTCTAACAATGACCTCAAAATGACCTACGGACCTCCAAATCCACATCCGGACGTGCTCCCAACATCAGAATCACCATACGGAGCTATTCCCAGACTCGGAATCCCAAACGGACATCGATAACATTGTATTGCACTTCTACCCAAATTTATGAAATTCTTCCAAAATGCTAACTTCCACAATAGGCGTCGAAACGCTCCCGGGTCATCCAAAACCCGTTCTGAACATACGCCCAAGTCCAAAATCATCATACAAACCTGTTGGAACCTTCAAATCCTGATGCCGAGGTCTCTTGCTCAAAAATACAACCTTAGTCAAATTCTTCCAATTTAAAGCTTTCGAAATGAGACTTTGCTTTCCAAATCAACACCGAACTTTCTGAAATTCAGTTCTGACCACGCGTACAAGTCATAATTCTCGAAGTGAAGCTATCCATGGCCTCAAACCACCGAACGAAGCGCTAGGGCTCAAAACGACCGGTCGAGTCGTTACATTTAAAATCCATATATAAGCCATTTATTTATCTTACAATATGTGGGGATAACTTATCACATGATATATGGCGAAAATGATCTTCAAGAATTACTCCAAATCACCCACATGTGCTCTAAGAAATTAAAAGTGAAGAAATGAGCTCACAATCCCTAAATTAGATGTTTAATACACCTGCCAGGCCTCCTTTTTCGTGATCACGGTCATTAGCCACGCGATCGCGGTTAACAAAAGATCCAGCAATGTTTCCTTCATCGTGTTCGCGGCCAAAATCCTGCGATAACAATATACAAATTGCGTTTTCTTCTTCACAGATATCCTTTAGTATAAGGGTCATAAAATTTTGTACAAAATTCCAAATGACAAACGTTTTAGTGTTTTGAAAACTAAATTCAAAGGGCTACAACTTTTATTTTTGGAGCATCTCTCTTTATAGATTGCAAGATATAAGCTCCCGAAGTCAGACCACTGACAGAAGAAATTCCTTCTACGCGATCGCGAACTTCCTTCTGCGATCGCAATTCACAAGGCCTGGAACAACACTTTGACACCATCGAAACCAGTTATCAGCAGTTCCAAAAGAGCTAAAAGTGGTCTGGAACCACCCCAAAACTCACCTGAGGTCCGAGGAACCCCGTTCAATCATTTTAACAAGTTTATATACCCTATGTAAACATGTTCGAATGCTCATAACACATATTACAACATCGAAACCAGGAATTAAAAATCAAACTCAATTTCTTAAACTCTCTTAACTTTCAAACCTTCATCCTTCGCCGAACGCATCCGAATTACACGTAAACATTCCGAAATGACGCCAGATTTTATGTACAAGTCATAAATTACAATACGAACCTATTCAAAGGCTTGGAATACCAAACGGATATCGGTAACCTCAAAGTACACTTTAAATCAAACATAGGAAATTCTAAAACCTTCAAAATGCCAACTTTCCACATTAGGCATTGAAACGCTTCCGAACCATCCGATACTCAACCTGAACATACGCCCAAGTCCAAACTCATCATACAAATCTATTGAAACCTTCAAATCCCGATTCTGAGGTCTTTTACTTAAAAGTCAAGCCTTGGTAAACTCTTCCAACTTAAAACTTTCGAATTAAGAATTTTCCATCCGAATCAACTCCGAACTTTCCAAAATTCAAATCCGACTACACGTACAAGTCATAATGCATGAAGTGAAGCTATTAAAGGCCTCAAACCATCGCACGACGCGCTAGAGCTCAAAACGACCGATTGGATCGTTTTATCCCCCCCCCATTTAAACATATGTTCGTCCTTGAATGTGCCAAGAACTGCTTCAGAGTTTCCCAAAGTCATTGTATAACACCTCGTGCACCTGCCCGTGCCACCACAACCCATATGAGCACATTAGTTCGAGCTATACTGAAGATCCTTCCTTTTACCTTAGCCTACAAGCCTTAGGACCAAATTCCAACATCCGGAATTCTCTGTGAGACCTGATTCTAACATACGAACATCGTATCAATCTCAGCATGCTGTACCATAACATGATCATGCACCCATGCTAAAATCACACAATGCACCACATAATTGGTATGGCCATAATAACATCCCCCAACCATAGAAGCTACAAATTCACTAACATGATGCCCGTAGTACACTTCATAACACATATAAGCCCTAATCCAACCCTAGCAATACTGCAATGATGAAAGCGACACGTAGAAGCTCATAACCACCTACCAAATCAATAATTCTTGAAGTCTCTCTGCTTGTCAAGAACCATTTCCTCATTCTGAATTGATTACTGATATTTTCCTTTTAATATACATTATACAAGTCCGATTGCACTGATTCCAAGTCTAGCAACCTCGTCTCACCTAGTACAAGCTGCCCGGGCAATAAACCACCTCAAACACCATCAAAAATCTCATATGATGCCAACAATGCGCTAACAAGCTACAACTCAAATAAGACCCATAAGGAAGAACGGACTCTGGTAAAGAACTATCCAGCCCGCATAACGAATAAAATGGCCAAACAGATGCTATGAACCTACTTTAGAGAATGGTAAACAAGACACACAAATGAGTATATGGAACCGTACCCAATATCTCACTAATGCGGCGTGTAACCCGATCCAAACAAGACACCGTTGCGGTGTTCAACCCCATCCAAACATGACACTATTGCGGCGTGCAACCTGATCCAAACAACATACCCATGGCGGTGTGCCTCCCAATCCACACATAACAATAAATAAGGAAATGCCCATCAAGCCATAATGCTCATACCTACGAAATACCCAAATATCGACCACAAGCACGCCAAGTTCATAAATGCAACCCTGGGGAGACGGATAGCGCCGTGCGCTACAAAAACGCAAGCACGACTAATGTGCAATAAACGACATGCATCTAGAGAGTCATCTTGCTCATGTAACACCACAAGCTACACAAGATCACAACACATGTGCGAATAATCAAGCCGTATCATAACCCACATGGCATAATAGAGTATTACATAGAATAGATGACGACATGAATAACATCCAACACCCGAAGACTACTCCATAAGAAATGCTATTATCACGACCCAAAATCCAATTAGTCGTGATGGAACCTAACCCAACCCGATAGGTAAGCCAAATTTCAATTATCCAATTCCAATAATAATTATTAAAGAAATTTAAGTAAATAAAGATCTTAATTTTATACATTCCCCAAGAACTGGTAGTACAAATCGTGAGCTTCTAAGAATAGAATTTACAAAACTGGTATGAAATAATACATCATCTGTTCGAAATGTACATGAACAGATTGTTATAAATCTAAGGCTAAAATGAACAAGAGGCGGCTACAACCGGAACGTAGGACATCTTTAGATCCAGCTCCTAACGAACACAGCAACATCAACAGCCAGCATCTGCACGCAAGGTGCAGAAGTGTAGTATGAGTAACCCCGACCCCATGTACTCAATAAGTAACAAACCCAACCTTAGGTTGAAAGTAGTGACGAGCTTGTACCAAGGTCAGGTCCAAAACCAATAGTCCATAACAACATAAAGCAAGTAATACGAAAAGTAACTCAGAGATAAAATGCTCAGTAAAATCATGATTTCTGAAAATAGTTCTGCCTTTCCAAGTATATCAGTGAAAACCCAAATCGTTTACCGGAATTGCCAAATATATGAATAAGTTTGAAAACAATAATTTTTCCCAAAACCCTTTCAGTAATAAATAAGATGTTACATTTCCTTTCCAGATAGCAAGTGTGAAATACCTCTCTATGCTCGCATATCAATGTGTGTAAAAGTCATGAATGACGTGATACCATTCAGTATGAGGAAATTGCGTCTCTATGCATGTATGTTATGTGTGTATGTCAATGCCATGTATCTCAGAGATGAATCATGTACTCACACGCTTAGAGTACTCAATGTCCCTGCTTCTCACTTTCCACTCATCATGCTCAACCACTCGGTACTGTATATGGCCTATACGGCCCAGGGAAATCCATCCCGAAACATATACAACACTGACTATAAGTCACCCAGTACCGAGGAAAAGGGAAATCCAACCCTGTGGAGAAATCTATCTCCAGGTAGTAAGTACTTCGGACAGATCCATGTCTAGGGAAATCCATCCCTTAATAGTATCATCCATGCTCACTAGGAGTGTACAGACTCTGGAGGGGCTCTTTCAGCCCAAGTGCTATAAACTGCATGGATAACTCACGTGATATATAAAGCCTATAAGGCCTGCTGCAGGCGGGCAGCCACGATCCACATAATAATAATAATATTGTAACGACTCACTCGGTCGGTTCGAGACTTATAGCCTCATTTCTCCCATTTCTACTTCTTTTTGTGTTCTTCAGCTATATTATGATATGTCGGGTTAGTTGGTTCGGGTCCGGAGTGGTTTTGGAGTGAAATAAGACACTTAGTCTCTTTATTAGAAGCTTAAGTTGGAAAAGTCAACCGAATGTCGACTTATGTGTAAATGACCTCGGATTTGAATTTTTATAGCTCCGTTAGCTCCGTTAGGTGATTTTTGACTTAGGAGCGCATTCGGAATGTGATTTGGAGGTCCATAGTGTAATTAGGCTTGAATTGGCGAAAAGTGGAAATTTGACGATTTCTGTCGGCAGTGGAAAATTTGATATCGGGGATGGAATGGATTTTTTGAAAGTTGGAGTATATTCGTGGTGTCATTTGTGTCGTGTGTGTAAAATTTGAGGTTATTCGGACATGGTTTGGTTGGTTGGTTTTGGCATCGGTTGTCGAATTTGAAAGTTTAGAAGTTCTTAGGCTTAAATCTGAGGGTAATTTGGTGTTTTGATGTCGTTTTAATTGATTCAAAGGCTCGACTAAGTTTGTATGTTGATATATGACTTTTTGGTATGATTGGTTGAGGTCCCAGGGCCTCGGGTGCATTTCGGGTGGTTAACGGATCAATTATTGGTGTTGGGAGATATCTGGTTTGCTGGTTTCTGAAGCTGCTGGTGTTTTCCACACCTGCGGAAGGGGAGCCGCAGGTGCGAGGTCGCAGG
This sequence comes from Nicotiana otophora, assembly GCA_000715115.1. Classification (NCBI taxonomy): domain Eukaryota; kingdom Viridiplantae; phylum Streptophyta; class Magnoliopsida; order Solanales; family Solanaceae; genus Nicotiana; species Nicotiana otophora. Next base: position 52,484 of record AWOL01S0014170.1, read on the forward strand.
TGCACGTGGAAGTTCACAGGTACGGACAATGTTGAGGTTGGCTGGATCTGCAGGTGCGGACAATGTTGAGGTTGGTTGGGTCCACAGGTGCATAGGAGAGGTCGCATCTGCGAGTCCGCGGATGTGGATAGGTGACCGCAGAAGCGGAAATGAGGAGGTCAGGCAGTGGCCGTAGATGTGAGGTCTTTTCCGCACCTGTGTGGTCGCAGATGCCGATATGGAGCGCAGGTGCAAAGTTGGGGGTTTTAATTATTTTCCGCAGGTGCAAACGACCTGGGCAGAAACTATTAATAGAACACTTCGCAAATTTTGGTTCATTTCCACCATTTTCAAGTCGGTGTTTGGAGCTTTTGGAGATATTGTGAAGGGAGATTCAAGGGTTTTCAGTGAGGTAAGTTGCTTGGGATCTAATACTCCTATCTATGGTGTTTTCCCATTGTATTATCATCTAATTAGTGGAATTTAGGGGTGAAAATAGGGGGTTAGGGCTGGGGATTTTGGAGAGTTTAATTTAAGGATTTGAGGGACCAAATGATGTCGGATTTTGATAAATTTCGTATGTATGGACTAGTGAGTGAATGGGCTTTCTAGTTTTGTAAATTTTGTCGGATTTCGAGACGTGGGCCCGAGGTCCAGGTTAGAGGCGATTTCGTATTTTGGCTATAATTTGGTATCTTGCTTGTGGAATTGGTTCCTTTAGCCTATATTGATCGTATTGTATTGCTTGTGGCTAGATTCGGGACGTTTGGAGGCCAACTTNTCGAGACGTGGGCCCGAGGTCCAGGTTAGAGGCGATTTCGTATTTTGGCTATAATTTGGTATCTTGCTTGTGGAATTGGTTCCTTTAGCCTATATTGATCGTATTGTATTGCTTGTGGCTAGATTCGGG
>AWOL01S0014178.1:0-20734 GCA_000715115.1 Nicotiana otophora
CAGCTTCCTTTCTTCTATAAATAGAGGAGAATTCAGTTCATTATGTACAGAAGTTTGAAGTTTAAATAATATATCAGTTTCTCTCTATACTTGTCTTTACTTTACTGCCTTTATTTTATAACACAATTCAAAATTTCTTTGCTTTTTATTAGTTTTTGTTTTAAAAAAAAAAAATAAAAAGCTTATTTATTCAGAAAATTTTATTGAGAATAATAGAATAAAATATAAAATATCTTCTATTATATTATAAAAATAAAGAGGCATACAAAAATTTAAAATAAAGTAATATGCTAATAAAAGTTTCTATTAGCAATACAATAATACTAAATAATGAATAATGTAATAAATAAAAATATAGAACAAAAAAGTTATTCATGACCATACAACTCTCTTTAATTTAATAGAGATTTTATTCATTAAAATTCAGATAATATTATTGAGAACAATAGGATAAAATTTAAAATAAAAAAATATTTCACGAGTAATAAAATATATATCTTCTATTATATTACAAAAAAAAGCAGTAGACAAAAATATTATTAAACAAAGTAATATACTAATAAAAATTTATAGTAACAATATAAAAATACTTAACATGGGATAATAGAATAAGAAAAAATATAGAACAAAAAGTTATTCAATGACTATATAAGTTATTTAATTTAATAGAGATTTTATTATTGGGTATATCAATAACAACGACAACAACAACCCAGTAAAATCCCATTAATGGGGTCTGGGGAGGGTAGTGTGTACGCAGACCTTACCCCTACCCCGAAGGAGTAGAGAGATTGTTTCCGAAAGACCCTCGGCTCAAAAAATAAAAACAAAAAAAAAACAAAAAAGGCAAAAAGAAAGACAATATTAGTATCACAACAACACTTATTGGGTATATCATATTAACAAATAAGATGATAATTGAAATTTATTAAAACAATATGATCTAATATGTTCAAATAAGTTCGATCATAATTTAATTTAATTAATATTTTTTAATACTAACAATGTATCGTGCGATTATTAATGAAAAGCTAGAGATCCCATTAATTCTACCACTTTCCTCATCCATCGGTGATTGGACTAATTTAAGATAACAGCCAAAACCACTTTTGATGAAAAGAAAAGGTCGGCGGCCAGGTAGACCAACCACCGGCCTAGGATGGCGGTCCTACGTTTGAACCAAATAAGATTGACGTGGAAATTAGGAAGACCACCTCAAATATTCCAGATTGGATGCCGACATTTTTTGGCTGGATTCCATTACTCACCAGACCCCATCTAGCATTTCTTTTTTAGCAAAGAAAAAGTTTTGCTTTCAAACTTTCACATCTGATTCTTTCTTATTGTTTTTATATTTTTTTAATTCAAATTTTAAGTTGTAATTGTCCCTTTTAATTAAAGTTGCTTAGTTGGCAATCTTTTGCTTTGTTTAGAATCTTCTAAGATGACCTGTACTGGTTAACATCCACCTCCTTAATTTTGAAAAATTAACTTTGGCGTCGTCATTTTGTTCATTTCTTGTTTATTTACCCCCTAATGAATAATATTTATTTTTATTCAATGGCGCTTGGAAAAATAAATGGTCATAGAAAATCAATCAAAAAGTATTCTTTAAAAACAATAAACGTAGGTGAGAAGTGAGAACTAATCCAAATCCTTACTTACTGTTTTTGTTATAATTGTTAATATTTCAAAAATTACACGGAGAGACAAAAGCTAAATCCTAAAATAATGTAAAAGCTTGGGAAATGGATAACAAGTAGCCAAATAAATGAACAAGGAACTTGTTTAGATAATCACCTTCAATCTTCAAACGGTTAGTTTCTATTTTTGGATTCATTCCTAATATTATTTTCAATCTACACAATCTTTAAAGATGTTTTTCTTAGCATAATATTCTTTCTAAAGGTTCATCAATATATGTTTACTTAAGATAGTATTTCACTAATTGTTCCAAACTGAAAATCCACTTTACTCTTTAATGTCTAGTTTTTATTTAAATCTTTTAAGCATGCAACCCTCACACAAAAAAAAGTTACACAGGACTCATTATTACAATTCTTCATATAATTTTTTCTCTAATTTATTCTTAAAAATATCATTGTGGTACTACAATTTCACTCAACAAACATTAAAAATTACTAATAGTTCCAAACAAAAAAATGAAAAATGAAAAACATAGTTCCATAGTGTGGTCAACAATATATAACAATGTGGTTTATAATTTAATTTACAAGAAAATGAAATACCCGACCCGCCTTCTTCCAAAAGAAAAAAGAAAGAAAAAGATATGAGAGATGATAAGATCCCTTTGCCTGGCTTTTAGTGAGCAGCCAAACATGCCACAATTGTTAATTTCATTTGGATTTCAATTTCATTTATCATAAACCCCCACAACGTCACACTATAGCTTATATACCAAACTGCTGCCTTTGAATACAGAAAACCACGTATATTCCCATTCTTCATTTTCAACGACTCTCCTTAAACCCTTCCTCTTCTCTACTTCTCCTAAGCTCCAACGTGATCTTCAACTGGTACGTTTCAATTTTTCAGATTCTTCACAATTTTCTTTCTGTTGATTGATCTCTCTGTTCTTCTTTCTTTTCTTTATTATTGTTTGATGCAAAAAAATAAAAGTTCTCTATCAGATGGTCCTTTTTCCAATTCTTGCTTAAAATGACTGTGTATCCGTTTTCGAGCTTTTCTTTCGTTTTCTACAACTTGTGAGTATTTTGTTTATAGATGTTAATACCATGCTTACAAGTTTGAATTTAGAGAAGATACTATCAATTTTGCGACTAAGATCAGGATCTGTAAATCAATTGGTGGTAACAAGTAAATACTCCGTGTCTGTCTGTAAGATCTCATGTGGATTTGGATTATCTTTACGGTGCTAAACGATCTTGAATGAAAGTTTCTATCTCTTGAATTTCATTCTTGCTCCCCTTAGCAAGCAGGGTAGTTCTGCCTTGATCATGAGATTCCGGAGATCAGCTAAATTGAGTCTCAATTTTGTTTAGATTGAGGCGTAGTTGTGGATTGATTGGTCAATATTATTCCATGAGTATCTATCTATGTGTTCTTCTATTTGTGTATCTTCTTCTTTTTCTGCATAGTACATGCATGGCCTGTCTTCTCCTTGCAAGTATATAGAAAATTCAATTATTCTACCCATACTTCGTTACATCTAGCTCGATTACTAGAATAGTACTTTTCATCTTTTCTTACAGTTCTTCACTAATACCACCTTGTGCCAGGTTTTAAAAGATGGCTGACTCAGAAGATATTCAACCCCTTGTCTGTGATAACGGAACAGGAATGGTTAAGGTTAGTTCTTAAGTGATACAAAAAGTCTTTTGGTTTTTACCGGAGGCATGTAACTCATTAACTGTAAATGTAGCAAAATATTATCTTATATTTAATAGGGAAAAAAACAAGTCTTTTGGTCCTCATTGGTTTGAACCGCTTAAGATATGCACCCTTGTATTTCAAGTTTTGTATTCTGGTTCTGATTATTGGGAATAAATCGTAATACTTCTCTTAATTAATGTCTCTTTTGATCTATTTACCTGCAGGCTGGATTTGCTGGTGATGATGCTCCAAGGGCTGTTTTTCCTAGTATTGTTGGTCGACCTCGACACACTGGTGTTATGGTCGGGATGGGTCAAAAGGATGCATATGTTGGTGATGAAGCTCAGTCAAAAAGAGGTATTCTCACCTTAAAGTATCCCATTGAGCATGGAATAGTAAGCAACTGGGATGATATGGAGAAGATTTGGCATCATACATTTTACAATGAGTTGCGTGTTTCTCCTGAAGAGCATCCCGTGCTACTTACTGAAGCACCCTTGAACCCCAAGGCCAATAGAGAAAAGATGACACAGATCATGTTTGAGACTTTCAATGTGCCTGCCATGTATGTTGCTATTCAAGCTGTGTTGTCCCTATACGCCAGTGGCCGTACAACAGGTGCAACCTGACTCTTACCCTTATTTTATAACCAAGTTTTTGATTTGTAGATTGATTATTTAACAGTCGGCATATCCATTACGATATTGTTTAAATTAAAATTTCAAGTTACTTGGTCATGGAGAGAAGTCTGGTGATCTTTGCTTCATTTCAGCTTTTAATTTTTATTTATGGTTCTGATTTAGCATAGTGTGATTGTTGCCATATAATGCTATGCTTTGAATCTTCAAGTTTTCCTTTCTAATTATGCTTTTGGCCATCTCAACAGGTATTGTACTGGATTCTGGTGATGGTGTCTCACATACAGTACCAATCTATGAAGGTTACGCCCTTCCTCATGCAATTCTTCGATTGGATCTAGCTGGTCGTGACCTTACTGATTGTTTGATGAAAATCTTGACCGAAAGAGGTTATTCATTCACCACTAGCGCTGAACGGGAAATTGTCCGCGATGTTAAAGAGAAACTAGCATATGTTGCACTTGACTATGAGCAAGAATTGGAGACTGCAAAGAGTAGCTCTTCTGTTGAAAAAAGCTATGAGTTACCAGATGGGCAGGTGATTACCATTGGCTCAGAGAGGTTCAGATGTCCAGAAGTTTTATTCCAGCCATCACTTGTTGGAATGGAAGCTGCTGGAATCCACGAAACGACTTACAATTCCATCATGAAGTGCGATGTAGATATCAGAAAGGATCTTTATGGAAACATCGTCCTCAGTGGTGGAACAACAATGTTTCCTGGTATTGCAGATCGCATGAGCAAGGAGATTACTGCTCTTGCTCCCAGCAGCATGAAGATCAAGGTGGTGGCGCCTCCTGAACGCAAGTACAGTGTCTGGATTGGAGGATCTATCTTAGCTTCTCTCAGCACCTTCCAACAGGTAATGCATAATAATGAATTCTCCTCAAACTCTGATATGGTTTAGCCGCATTCCGAAATTTTGTTTGTTGGGATCCTTGCTGATTTTGTTTCTTGAACTACAGATGTGGATAACAAAAGGTGAATATGATGAATCTGGTCCTTCCATTGTTCACCGGAAATGCTTCTAAGTTGATAGAGGGAGGAGCTCATCTGCTCATTATCTGCTTCATCAGTTTGGTTGGAGTTCTGGTCAGGCTTTGTTAAAGTTGAATGTTTTGAGTTCATAAAGATGAAGATTAAGTAATGTATAATAGGGTGTAAGCTTTTAAACTGTACCCTGGTTTTCTTAATGTCATTTGAGTCTTAGTGTTACTATTGTTTTTGATGTTAGAGGTTATCTTTTTTCATTCCGCTTTTAATCTTCATGTTATTCTGGATTTTGATTCCTGTGTATATTCTTATACTGAGTAATGTCAATTCATGGCTGGCTTTGAAATCTTTGGTATATGGTGGTCTCTGTTTCTTCTCAAGCTTTATAGACATGTGCTCTTAAAACAGACAATTCAGACATAGCAACTCATGTATTACTATTAATTCATGATATAACAATTTTTATAATTTAACATGACATAACAAAGAGGAAATTGAACATTATTGTTCATAGTAAATCAGTTCCTACATTACAATCTTTATAATTCGTCAACGCTCTAGTTCCTTTCAAAAGTACAAGTCCTCTGGGATTTGAAAATTGGTTTTTTTAAGGTAATAAATACTAGGAAGTATTGACTGTTAATGCAAATTAAATTGACGTAATGTAGTATTAGGCTATTAGCTAAAGTTGAACGTACTTCTATATTTATGACAATGATTTGTGTTTCCCAATATACTTAGAAGAAAACCACTGCTGCCACTTTTACAATCCTCTGTTCCCAGTAGGCAATTTTTCCCTATTTAAAACCCAAAAAAAGAAAGAAAGAAAGAAAGAGGGAACATAGATTTAAATTTGGGCTCCACCTGCCAAGTTTTTGTAGATTTGTGTTTGCCTCAAAACAAGATAGTCCGCAGTCAACTCACATGGGCTTCTCGTCCTGAGATGTTTTTGGGTGTTTTCCACTTCCACCCCAAGATTTTTCACTGATGCGCTAAATCATAAGGTGATGTTTTTGTTGGCAAATTCCAGCGTTCATGGTGGAGGATGAAAAATCTAGTGGTTCCAGTGAAATCTAGTGGAGAGATGAATAGGAGTTGGCTTGGTTGCTATGTCACACGGATGTGTTCGAATTTGAGCTGCTTTTGAAAATGCTTTTTTTTTTTTTTTTTTAAAATGTATTTTGAAGAATCCATAGTCATTCTTAGAGTTTTGCTGCCACTATGTGGCATGGGACATGGCACAGCACAGCACGGCACGGCAGCAGATAAGATGGCAGAGAAGAGGGTGAAACCTCAAAAGTTTCTGTAGCCAGGACCAGTAACCCTCATGACCTTGAAAGTTGCTGGACTGTGGAATGTCAAAAGCAATGCAGCAGATATGGTCATCCACTAGATAAAGATTCTAATATGCCATGGTTGTCCTATAAGAGGAAGGAACAAGGGGAAGCACGTGAATTTATGGCCCTAGTATCCAGATGAAATTCCTTGTTTTAAACTAGAGAAAACATGCAACCAGGTCGAGTATTGGGATCTCTGAAGGTTGAGACAGGAAATTGAGTGCATGAATCTTGGAGAATAAGTTCTGACATTAGAAATAAGTTAACAAGATATGGATGCACATTCAAGTGAGCTGGCCTTTTGCCGTTCGGATGCCATATGCTTCCTACTTCACTGTCTCACTTTGCTTCGGATATGGACTCCTAGTAAATTATTTTCCATTAGAAGTGAACTAACTCGGCTATGCTGGTCTCATCAGATGCACATCAGATTTGCTGTATTAAGAAATGGTGTACCAAATAGCTGCTGGCATAAACTCTTATTTTTGGACCTTTTGAGGGTTGAGCTTCAACAGCATGCACTTTTCATCGGTATGAATGAAATTTAAGTGCTTAATGCTTTCATGCATGATATAGGATTCATAAAACAAATCATTCATGTTCTTGTTTGTTTATCTAATTGATTTCAGTTACTTATCAAGTTATTGGTTTGTTAGTTTGTTAACACATAATGGAGAAGCTGTAAAAGTTACAAGCAAAACTTAGTCTGCCAAAACAAAAAAAAAACAGAAAACTATTAAATGTAATCCTGAGGTTTTGTTTGCTATATTTGAATTACTGTCCATCCTCTTCACTACTGTGACCTAAACTCACTGCCTGTACCTCTTTCACTCTGTCCTCCCCTCTGATTGATTTCTTTTTTCTTAAATGCTGATTAATTTCTCTGTTAAGTTCCTCTTTTAGTGCACCAGAAGATTGCCTGTTCATTCACTACTGCATACACACTATTCAATGAATCATTAGAGGCACTCCAAGAAATGAAACAGAGAAGATATAAATGGGAAGCAGAACAAGAAAAGAAGTAAAATAATTAAAAGGATCGTGAAGTTCTTGAGGGAAGCTTACTTTATTACACTTGAAGCACATCAATCCCTATGTTGCATCCTGTTGATAAAATTATAATTTTTAATGTAATGACTAAAGCTCCTAGTCGAGATGTCATCACTTGGATAATGATAGTGAACTACAGCAACAGGAAAAAAAATTGAAGCGGCACCTCGCCTCCAACCATGAGATTGGGGCTTCAAGTCGCCACACACACATATTTGATGATGGAATACCTTTTTCTTTCCCTCTACACCTTATATCTCTGGCAAAGTTATTCATCATTTATATCTGTATCTATTAGTTCTTTATCATGTTCAGATAAATTTGAGGAATAAAAGTTGAGAAAGGTAAAATTAAGAAATGAAAGAAATGTTTGTAAAGGGTATATACACAACGAAATATAAATATATGGGAGAAGCAAAAGGAAAGAGGAATAGCTAATAAAGGCAACAGCTAGGCTACAGTCAATGAAAGCCAGTAGGCCATTACTCGTCGTCTCTACAAAATTTATCAAAGGATGATTGTTCAACGCAAAGCATATAATATGATATATTATTTCTATCCAAGCCTTTTTGTATAGATCTGTAATAAGTTTGATATTTTACGTTCTGTATTTAGCATTCTGCCTTTGTGGTAAAGTAAAGTTGAGAGCAGTTTTATCAACTTGGCTGTGAGTTGATTTAAATGTACTTTGCCTGGAACCATTCTCTAGACAATGTTGTTTGAGTTTTAAAGTTATTTATGTTATTTTTTTCTTGAAAAAACTAGGGAGAGAATCAGTGGTTGAGGGGGCGGAGGAAATTAAGGCTTATATTTTGTCCTTAATCAGCTCTAAAATATTTCCCAGAATGTGTCTGGCATTTATTTTTTCAAAATTAATATGCTGATTATGCTTCTTGTTTGAACTTGTAATACATAACTCTGACTCATTGATGGATTTAGTGAGCCAAAGTGTGAAAGCATTCACTTTAAACCACCTGTTTCTTCCATCGTCCAGTTGTCAGCAGCAACGGCCCTTGTTTTGCAAACCTCGTTTCTATATTAAGTTCTCCTCTTCCCTGGGCGATCAAAACAATATTTCATGAAGCGCTCTTAGAGTACTCGCTTAATGCATGTGGCTCTTCCTTAGAAATAAGCAAGAACTTATATTCTAAAGGTTTGAAAGATTTACTCTCTATTTGAGATTGGTTTTATTTATTTTACAGTAAATTCATCTTTTTTCGCTTTGTATCTGCATTGGTATGATGTGCTTGAATCAATTCTTTCCCTTTCTTGTTAGTTCTTCATAACTATGAGTGTCTTTTTTGTAGTTGATTGTTTCCATTGAAATACCCATGTTTTTTGTAAGTTAAGCATAGTAGGAAAGTCTTATGTACTGTGTGTTGTATGTCAACTAGCCTCAGTACTCTTCTTTTCTAGTTGCAGATTTAGTAAAATCCAGAATCCACTGTTTTGCATCTTTTTGTATGCATGAACTTAATCCTGAGAACTCGTCTGTCCATTATCTGAGGAATGAGCAAAATTGTATATGATCTGAAATTTTATTTTGATTTACTTTATTAATGGATAGTGATGATTCAGATAGCCGGCCCCAACTTACTTGGGGTTGAGGTGTAGTTGTTTACTTTCTTTATGTTGCTGCTATACTAATGTGAAACATAAATTCATCACATTGCTTTTTTTTTTATGGCTCCGGATTAGAAAGTGGGCAGCTAGAGTTGTTCAGGTCAATGCAAGTCAATCACCAACTAACTGATCACCCTAACCAGGGTCTTGTGGTTCTTGTGCAGCATCCTCCAGAAGTGATGTCCTTTGGTGTAAGCAACATGGAAGACATTGACCAAGAAATGCAGTTGTTTGATGCTATCAAACTCAATAGCGTCGAGATGCCTGAAACGTATCATGAGGGTTTGAATGATGTAACAGAAGTCTCTGGACATACTGAGGAGAAGCAGCCATTATATCATCGTATGAAATGGACAGATGAGATGGTTAAGCTTTTGATTACTGCTGTTTCTTACATCGGGGAAGAAGTGTTGTCCAATGGGGTTTTCATCAAGAAGGGTAAATGGAGGGCCATTTCCTGTGTTATGGCTGAAAGAGGTCATCAAGTCTCTCCTCAGCAATGTGAGGATAAGTTTAATGATATGAACAAAAAGTTCAAGAGACTGAATGATGTACTTGGGAGAGGCACTGCATGTCATGTCGTGGAGAACCCAGCACTTCTAGAAATGATGGACCTATCTGATGATTTGAAAGAGGAAACGAAGAAGCTTTTAGGTAGCAAACAGTTGTTCTACCAAGAAATGTGCTCATACAACAACCAGAATAGATTATTCCTTCCCCATGATCAGGAAGTTCAGCAATCTGTGCTGTTGGCTGTAAAGGGTAAAGACAAGTGTGAAACCGAAAACGTGTTGCAGGATTTGCCTTTGAAGAGGAAGACAGGTGGAGAAGAAAGAGTTTCAAATATGACTTGTGCATCTCTGAATTGTACCAGTACAGCATATCCTAATTTGGTGCAGGATATGCCTGCAAAGAGGAAAGTAGGAGGAGAAGAAAGAGAATTGAATATGGCCCATTCATCTCTGAATGGTACCACTACATTAGATCCAAATGTGCTTCATCCTTATAACAATGAGATTCACGCTTCTATGAACAATGAGGAGAGAGAAATACAGGACGAGCATAGTCTCCCTCGCTTACTACTGTTGGAAGAACAAAAGCTACAAATTCAGGCTCAAATTCTGGAATTGGAGAAGAAGAGGTTCAAGCACATGAGATTCTGCAGTAAAGAAAACAAGGAGCTACAAAAGATGATGCTGGATAATGAGGTTATCAAGCTTGAGAATCAGCAGTTGGTGCTTGAACTCAAGCGCAGTGGAATGCACCCTTTTGACTGAATCATGTATCAGTGTTGCAGTATATGTGGTCTGTACTACTCGTTCTTAAAGCACCCTCTGTTAAACTTTGAACATGTATTTTCTCTTGTTTTTGTTTGCTTTTTTTCAATGTAGGAAGTACGAACTTCTAATCTCTTCTTGTTCAGCCTTATGACTGAAGCATAACCTTGTTGGCACTTATTTGGACTACTTTATTTATAATGTGTTTTGTAATATGGCCATTAATTTGGCTTCTTCTCAAGTGGAGGCCAAATTTTCATGACATAATATCCACTATAACAAAATTTGTGGATCGTGACATTTTCCATAACATAATATCCACTATTAGGCCAAGGATATCTTGCTATAAATAGAGGAGCTTCTCTTCATTTGTAAACACACCAATTCAAGAGCTTTTCACTTTTGTCTTTCTTTCTCCTCCTTTATTTCATTATAGAGTATTTTGTAAGAGAGTGAGTGTTGGGAAACACTTGTGTGAACCCTTTCTTTGGAGTGATCTTGTGAGGTTATTCTCTTGGGGTATTTGGGATTAATTAGAGTATTTACTCTAATTTTGTACTCTTGTTGGCATAGTGAAATTGTTCATATCCGTTTGTGGACATAGGTCACCTTGACCGAATCACGTTAAATTTGTGTCTTCTTTATCTTTTTTAATTGCCGTTATTATCAACTTGCATTGTCTTTGTTATTATCATTATAATATTGTTTGGCTAAATTTCACACTACCCGATTTATCGATCCTAACAAATTAGTATCAGAGCCAGATCTAACCGGGTTAGTTTAAATAGTCAAAATGACTCTAACAAAGTCTTATGTTGAGAAATTTGACCGAAGTGCAAACTTGAGAATGTGGCAATTAAAGATGGAAGCTATCCTAATTCAGGATGGCTTAGATTTGGCACTGCAAGGAAAGGAGAAGATACCAGATAAAATGACGGACGAGGAGTTTGTCGTCATAGACAAAAAGGCAAAAGCATGTATTATTTTAAATCTTTCAAACGAGGTTTTTGCGTGAAGTTGCAGCAGAAAGTTCAGCCAAATGCATATAGGAAAAGCTTAAAACCCTATATATGAAAAGAACAGTAGAAAACAGGTTTTACCTAAAGCAAAAACTCTACACTTTTCGTATGGCTGAAGGTACCTCTATACTTACACATCTTGATACTTTTGATTCTCTTCTTATGGATTTAAGTAATATAGATGCTGAAATCAAGGATGAGGATCATGTTGTGTTATTTCTTGTTTCCTTACCCCAGTCGTTTAAACATATAAGAGATACTATGCTTTATGGAAAGGATAATATCTCTTATAAAGATATCAAATCTATTTTGAAATCAAAAGAACACATAGATAGAGATATTACTAGGGAAACTAGTGGGAACCAAGAGGAAGGCTTATTTATAAGAGGTAAATCCAATAAGAAAGATTCAAGTAGTGAGAAACCTAAATCAATGTCAAAATCCAGATACATAAATGTCATGTGCAAATATTGTCATAAGAAATGTCACATTATTTCGGAATGCTTTAAATTGAAAAACAAAGAAAAGCATACAGAAAAGAAAAATGAGCACAAAAATACTGACACTGCCGAAGCAAGTGTAGCTGCTTATGAGACTGAGGGAACTATTTTTTTAGCAACTAATAGTAGTTTCAAATCTAACAATGAGTGAATTTTAGATTCGGGTTGTTCTTATTATATGTGTCCCGATCGGGATTTATTTACCACATGAATCTATTAGAGGTGGAGTTGTCTTGATGGCCAACAATACTGCCTGCAAAGTTATTGAAAAAGGTACAGTCCGAATCAAAATGCACGATGGTGTGGTGAGAACTCTCACCGATGTTAGACATGTTCCTGACTTGAAGAAAAATCCCATCTCTTTGGGCACTCTAGAATCTCTTGGGTGCAAATACACATGTGAAGGTGGAGTTCTGAAAGTTTCTCATGGTTCTCTTGTGATCATGAAAGCACGCAGATCTGGTACGTTGTATACTCTTTTGGGATCTACTGTTACAGGTGCTGCTGCAGTTTCAATATCAGATAAATCAGATTCTGACATCACCAAATTGTGGCATATGCGATTGGGGCATATGAGTGAAAAAGATCTTTCCATCCTCAGTAAAAGAGGTCTCTTATGTGGCCAAAGTACCGAAAATATGGAGTTCTGTGAACATTGTGTGTTCGGGAAGCAGAAAAGAGTCAGCTTCAAATCTCCAGCGATTCATAGAACAAAAGGTACTTTGGATTACATTCATTCAGATCTTTGGGGTCCTTCACGTACCCCATCAAAAGGTGGTGCCAGGTATATATTAACTTTCATTGATGATTATTCAAGGAAAGTTTGGGTTTATTTCCTGAAAAATAAAAGTGATGTTTTCTTAAATTTCAAACAATGGAAAGTTTTGATTGAGAAGCAAACAGGAAAACAGGTTAAGCGGCTTAGAACAGATAATAGCTTGGAATTTTGTAATGATGAATTCAACGAATTTTGCAAGAATGAAGGAATTGCTCGACATCGTACTGTGAGAATGACACCTAAGCAAAATGGTGTGGCAGAAAGGATGAATAGAACTCTTTTGGAAAGGGCTCGTTGCATGATTTCAAATGCTGGGTTGACAAATGCCTTTTTGGGCAGAAACTATCTCTACAGCTTGTTATATTGTCAACCGAGCTCCTTCTGCACCTTTGAACTTTAAGATTCCAGAGGAAATGTGGCCAGGTACTCCTGCTAATTATTCCGATTTAAAGATATTTGGTTGTCCTGCATACATGCATGTAAATGATGGAAAATTAGAGCCAAGGGCTAAAAAGTATATTTTCCTTGGGTATGCATCTGGGGTGAAAGGATACCGACTATGGTATCCTGATCCCACGGCACCAAAATTTATAATTAGCAGAGATATAACCGTTGATGAATCCTCTATGTTGCATTCTAGAAAAGAGTCTTCTAGTTCTTGTAATAAAGATAAAGGAAAGAGTATACAGAAGCAGGTGGAGGTTGAGATTGGCATTTTTTCTAAGCCAAGCTCATCAACTTTGGAGCAAAATACAGTTGAGACTCCTGAAGTTGAACCAAAAAAAGAGGAGTATTCTATAGCCAAACATATACCAAGAAGAGAAGGTAAACAACCATTAAGGTTTGTAGATTATGTTGCATTTGCTTTTTTAGTTGTACAGAAAACTGAAGAAATTGGAGAACCATCAAAATATTCAGAAGCAGTTTCTGGTGCTAACTTAGCCGAATGGCTGATTGCAATGAATGAAGAAATTGAGTCTCTCCACAATAATGGTACTTGGTTTCTTGTGAAGCCGACATCAGGAAAAAAAATTGTTGGTTGCAAATGGGTCTTCAAGAAAAAAGATGGCATTCCAGGGGTTGAAGATGCGAGGTATAAGGCATGATTAGTTGCAAAGGGCTATAGTCAGGTACAAGGATTTGATTTTAATGATATTTTCTCACATGTTATTAAACATAGCTCTATTCGTGTCTTGTTTGCCTTCGTTGCCATGTATGATTTGGAATTAGAACAACTTGATATTAAGACATCTTTCTTACATGGAAAACTTGAGAAACAAATATACATGCATCAACCAGAAGGATTTGAAATTGAAGGAAAAGAAGATCATGTTTGCTTGTTGAAGAAATTCTTGTATGGATTAAAGCACTCTCCAAGACAATGGTATAAAATGTTTGATTCCTTTATGTTGGGTCATGGTTATTTGAGGAGCATATATGATAGTTGTGTTTACTTCCGGAAGTTATGATGGTTCATTTGTGTACCTATTATTATATGTTGATGACATGATCATTGCTGCTAAGGATTTAACAAAAATTCACAATTTGAAAAGTCAGCTGAAAAGTGAATTTGAGATGAAAGATTTGGGAGCAGCTAAGAAAATTCTTGGCATGGAGATCAAAAAAGGTCGAAAAGCCAACAGGCTATTTCTGACCCAGAAGAAGTACTTGGAGAAAGTCTTGGAGAGGTTTGGCATGAAAGATGTTAAACCAGTTAGTACCCCTCTTGCTACTCATTTTAAGTTATCAGTTGCTCAGTCCCCACAGTCAGAGAAATAAGAGAGGTACACGGAACAAGTTCCTTATTCTAGTGCAGTCGGCAGCATTATGTATGCAATGGTTTGTACACATCCAGACATTTCATAAGCAGTGAGCGTGGTAAGCCGGTATATGGCTTGACCTGGTAAAGCACATTGGCATGCTATGAAATGGATTCTCAGACACTTGCGAGGTACTTCAAATACATGTTTGGAGTTTGGTAGAAATACTAACACTTTGGTTGGTTTTGTAGACTCAGATTATGCAAGTGATCTTGACAAAAGAAGATCACTCACAGGCTATGTATTTTACATCGGTGGTTGCGCTATTAGTTGAAAAGCTACATTACAACATGTAATAGATTTATCTACTACCGAAGCAGAATATATGGCAGTGACCGAGGCGATCAAAAAAGCTTTATGGTTGAAGGGTTTATTTGCGGAACTCAGTTTACACCAAGTTGGTATTACCATTTTCTGTGATAGTCAAAGTGTCATTCACTTGACTAAAGATCAAATGTATCATGAGAGGACGAAGCACATTGATATAAAGTATCATTTCATCCGAAAAATCATTGCTGAAGAAAAAGTCTCTGTTCAGAAGATCAGCACTAGAGACAATCCTGCTGACATGTTCACAAAACCTCTTCCAGTGTCCAAGTTCAAGCTTTGCCTGAACTTGATTGGCATTTATGAAGAATGATTTTGCTCATTGGGATTTTTGTGGAGAAGATGGAGCAAATTTACTATATATAAGCCGAAATTAGGCTAAGGTGGAGATTTATAATATGACCATTAATTTGGCTTCTTCTCAAGTGGGGCCAAATTTTTATGACATTTGCCATGACATAATATCCACTATAATAAAATTTGTGGATCATGACATTTTTCATGACATAATATCCACTATTAGGCCAAGAATATCTTGCTATAAATAGGGGAGCTTCTATTCATTTGTAAACACACCAATTCAAGAGTTTTTCACTCTTGTCTTTCTTTCTCCTTCTTTATTTCATTATAGAGTATTTTGTAAGAGAGTGAGTGTTGGAAAACACTTGTGTGAACCCTTTCTTTGGAGTGATCTTGTGAGGTTATTCTCTTGGGGTATTTGCGACTAATTAGAGTATTTGCTCTAATTTTGTACTCTCTTTTGAACTCTTGTTGGTATAATGAAATTGCTCCTATTCGCTTGTGGACGTAGGTCACCTTGACCGAACCACACTAAATTTGTGTCTTCTTTAATTGTCGTTATTATCAACTTGCATCGTCTTTGTTATTGTCATTATAACATTGTTTGGCTAAATTTAGCACAACCAGGTTTACCAATCCTAACATGTTTGATAACTTTCACTTTGTTACTTGCTTTTACCTATATAAATGCTTTACTTGGCAACTCCTTACCCCCTGCGAAGTTGTAAAAGACTGGTTGAATTAGCACAGCCATTATCACGATGCACCTATGTTGTATCTAGCTTAATCTCAATTATAGCCATGTTGCAATATTACCTTTGGTATACTTGCCAAAAGAAAAAAAAAATTGCCTTCGGTTCCTATAACTTTGACCGGTGCTAGCATCTAAACTAGTGGTTGTTCTTCTGATGTGGTTAATTTTTAAAATCTTACAACATGGTGCTTATTCATTCTTGTATGCTGTGTGATGCTTGCTTGGAACTTTGCATTTCTGTCCTAAAAAATTACTGGTCATGATGTAGCTAGAGCTGGCCAGAATTCTATGACCTTTATCATTGTAACCAAATTTTTTCTTAAATTTGCTCACTAGAAATTGAAAATGCAGGGTGTGTGAATATTGATAACAACAACAACAAACTCAGTAAAATCCTACATGTGAGGTCTGGGTATATGAGGTCTGGGAAAGATAGTGTGTACGCAATCCTACCCACCTTGAGAAAGCAGAGGGTTTGTTTTCGGCTGTGTGAATATTGATGAACAAACAATATCAAAAGAATTTAAAAGAAAGATCAAGAGAAGTCTAATAACATGAAATAGCCAAGTAAACTATAGATACTTCAAAAACAATATATATATCCACCATTAGAACCCATGCAAGTCCCTATATGTTCCAATCAAATATATTTTGCTACACAATTTTTCAAGTAACCAACAAAAAAGCATTTGCATTTATCATTTAATTTGAAGCTCTCTTGAGACCATGTCTTGGATTAAACCCTATGTTGATTTCTTTTCAGCCTCTTCTGCAGCAGCTGGTTGTTGAGCATCAGTGTCTTTGCTGGCATCTGATGCTGGAAGTTCCTCCACCTTTGCTTCTTCTGGTTTTTTCTCTGTGGTTTCCGAGCTTTTCTCATCTTTAACTGACTCCTTTTCTACTTCGGTCTGTGCCATTCATTTTCAAAGTATTTTCAAAACCGTATACTCCAAACTATGAAATATTATAAGCTACTGTACATTCTATACATCCTCGTGTTGTAGTCCTTTTGGATTCAGAGATCAGTTACGTTCAAGAAATTTTTATGTTTTTTTTTTTTGTATCAGTATTTGGTAAGATGGAAGTTATTTTTCAACAACAACAGACCTCACAGTATAATCTCACGAGTGGGTTCGGAGGAATGTACAGCCTTTACCTTGTGAAGGCACAAAGGTTGTTTCCGATATTAAATAAAAATTATTTTTTATTTGAAAATATTTTTTTGTGTTTGATTGTTGAATGAAAAATATTTTTTTTAAAAATATTTAAACATTAATAATCAGCTATCAGAGTGTTGAGGAAATTTATTAGTACTAAAAATTAATAATGATATCTAACTATAGTTGAAGAAAGTAATATAAAGCTACACATTACATATATAATTATTAAAAAATTGACTTCATCATATCTTTTTTTTAAAAAGAAAATGACTTCTATCATACTAAATGCGTAACCATTACCTTAAAAATAGGGTTATATTCAAAAATCATTATCATAAAAAAGAAAAATAATGATATACCTCATCAAGCAACGACCCAAGAGAATTGGATTTGTTAATATCCCCGGCCACCTTCTCATCCTCCTTTGGCTTAGCAACATCACCATCTTCCACCTTCTTTTCTTCATCTTCTCCGTTCACCTCCTTGTCAACGGTCGTCACCTCCGGGCCGGCGGCGGCGGCGGCGGTGGTTTCCTCCTCCTTTGGTTGCTCCGGTAGAGGGGCTGCCTTGGCCTCAGCCTTCAAGTCCTGCGGTGCACTAGCACAAGCTCCCATATTTTTGTTTTTAATGTTTTTTTTTCTCTTTTTTGGAGTTGAAAGGAACTCTTTATGTTCCTCTCACAAACTCAAATATAATGCGGATTAGTTGTTGGAGAAAGAAACTTGGAAAATATAATGACTGCAATTGATGAATATTTTCTTGCTCCAAATACGAATAATATATATGGGAAATGAAATTTGTATTTGAGGTAATTCCGCTTTTCTATCTCAGCCAAAGAAAGTTTTAAGGAAAGTAGTAATGTTAATTTATGGAATGTTATCAATCACAATCACAAAAAGGGCTCTCATTTCCGTGCTTGGACCTCTTTTTTGGTTACAGACAATAGGAAAATGCATGTATATAGAGCAAAAAACGAGAATTAAAGAGTGGTGTAGACTGTACAGTAAATACCATCTTGCATATAGCAATAAGAATGTTGTACATTAATGTTCTCTGAATAACCTGTATAATAAAGATTCTTTTTTGACAATTTGCCGTTAATTATCGTCACCGGTTTACAAAATGAAAATAGACTTGCAAGACGTTG
This sequence comes from Nicotiana otophora, assembly GCA_000715115.1. Lineage (NCBI taxonomy): Eukaryota > Viridiplantae > Streptophyta > Magnoliopsida > Solanales > Solanaceae > Nicotiana > Nicotiana otophora. Next base: position 18,078 of record AWOL01S0014178.1, read on the forward strand.
GCATTTATAAATGAACACAAACAATATCTTTAAATATACCATTAGGCAGAGAGACAAATCCTTTTCCCTAACAAGCATAAAAAAGTGTACGAATTAGAAAAAAATCAAATATGCGAAGATCATAAAAAAAAATTATAACCTACTCTATGATGAAACTGAAATAATAGTATAAATAAAAGGAAGAAAGAAAATAGAATAGGTATATGGTATTATATATTAAGTAGTTCCTTGTACACATGATAATACTGAAAATATGAAATGGCCAGATCAATCAATTTCGATACATACTAAATTGTGGCTCTTTTGTCCTCATGCTTCAAGCTGCCCAAATTCAAAAGTGCTTTATACTTGTTCATACAATTTAAATATATAACATACAGGTTCCGAGACAATAGAAGTTTCGTCCAGGATCACGTTATATAACCAATGCTGGTTGATTTAACTTGTATTTCTTCAATCTAGTAAAAATCACTTAGAATCAATTTTAATTTGAAAGTCATTTTCATAATGAATAAATTTGAGGAATAATCAATTAATAAAATTTATTTGAAAATTAAATTTTAAGGGACACAGTCATTTTTGTTAAATTGAAAAAGGACAGCCCGGTGTACAAGGTATTCTGCGTTCACGCAGCGTCCGAGGAAGCCCCGCACCCCAAGGAATGTGATGTAGACATTAATCCTTCACATATAGCCCAGCCAGCTAGATACATTGTTTGCTTTTTTTAATAGGTATACATAAATTAGACTCAGTTATATGCATATTAATATTATATACCATCGGTTATTTTTCAATTAAACGACGGGATAAAGGTTAACTCTCCTTTTTTTTAAAAAGGTGCCTGTGGACTGGCCCCGACTTGTTTACGGCTCTGGTTTCCACCTTTTCCAACTGTGTCTTAGCTCATTCAATCAGGTTAAAACTAGTAACACGATAACTATGACAGTTAAGGAAAATAGCTAGCTTTTTGTACACATAGATACGCATTGATCATCTCCATACATGTGTATTATTTTTTCTCGCTTCTTTTGCCCCAAGTCTCGTGATTTTGTAGAACAACTTTTACCTCCATTTTCTCTCACCCCCCAAAAGCCAAAAATCTCTTCTAAACATTTTTCCTATTCAAAACCTTTGAATCTTTGATTTTCATCTTCTCTAACCTCTTATCTGCATGCAAAGCAAGAACGTAAGAGGAAGAGGAGGATTATATAATTAAACCCTCCTTTTTCTTGTTTTGTCTATTCCTCTTCAAGAAATTAAACATTATCATCTTTTTATTGGAAGAGGGAAAGAGCAGAAAAGATTAATAATGGCTAGCATGGAAAATATATGCAACGTGGTGCATGAGATGAGGCCTCTTCTGCTAATGATTTTGGGGCAGATAATACTTGCAGGAATGAATATTGTGTTCAAACTTGCCACCAGCGATGGGATGAATTTTAGCATTTTGATCTTTTATCGTTGTCTCTTCGCCTCTGTATTCATGGTCCCTCTTGCATTCTTCATTGAAAGGTCCAGTCTTTAACTCTTAAATTTGTCAGTAAATTGAATTTTAGCATTTTGATCTTTTATCGTTGTCTCTTCGCCTCTGTGTTCATGGTCCCTCTTGCATTAATTCTTCATTGAAAGGTCCAATCTTTAATTCTTTAATTTTCCAGTGAATTGAATTTTTTTTCCTCATCTTTTTTCAATAAGAATTTAATATAAAGGAAAAGAAAACTGGGAAATCCTATTTTTGGGGATTTATCTTTGTATTTTATCTAGGTAGAGTTTGTCTAATGTCTAATATAGATTCTTGCAGATATGTAAAATGTATGCTTGCTTTCTTGGAATGAAGGGAAAATATCTATTAAAAGTCTCGTTGAGCTTTGAGTTTCTTACAAATGGTTCTCAATTCTAATTTCAGGGGGAAAAGAGCCAAGCTAACAAAGATGGTTATATTTCAAGGATTTCTTTGTGGTCTACTTGGGCAAGTTGTTCTATCTTTACTACTGATTTCTTCTCCCTGCTCTTTTTACACTATTGTCTTTACTATAAAAGTCGACACCCCTATTTCTTCAAAGTCCAGTTGAAGAATGAAACAGTGCTTAGTCATAGATTTCTTGATTTCTTATTGTTTTTAATGCTTCATTTCAAAAAATCCCTTGCTTAAACTGAAAATTATGTATTGTAAACTATTTATGTCAAAATTTAGGCAATTTGATAAGAAATTGTAGTGAAGGGAGTTTATAGTGCAGGGGGTCATTAGGACAAAACATGTACCTACAAAGTTTGGTCTACACATCAGCAACTTTTGTCTCAGCAATGTTCAATCTCATCCCTGCCATAACCTTTGTTGTTGCCATCATATTGAGGTATTTTTGTTACGATCCTCGAGTTTAGTTTCATAAATTTCAAAACAAGATGAGGTAGTATAAATATTCTGTATTGTCCAGGTTAGAGAAGTTGGGCTTGAAAACACCAGCAGGTAAAGCAAAGGTATTGGGGACACTCGTTTGCATCAGTGGAGCGATGCTCCTAACACTCTACAAAGGGCCAGAGATAAATATGGGGAAAACAAACATTAACCTGTTGCATTCCACACATCATAAGGGAGAAAGTAAACCTTTAGTAGGGGCTCTTCTTGCCCTAGCTGGTTGTACTTGCTATGCACTGCT
>AWOL01S0014181.1:13638-27756 GCA_000715115.1 Nicotiana otophora
CATCCAACACAGCTCAAACAAGGGTAACAAGAGTCAATGAACACAATAACTGAACTTCTATACAAAATCTCAAGGATTGGTAGTACAAGTCATGAGCCACAAATTTTTAGATATATAAAGATGGTATGAAAAAGGATTACAACATTTGTTTGAAGTACACATAAATAAAACTCAAATCTAAAACTACCAAGGAAAGATGGTAGCCATGTCTTCAATGCCACCTTTGCCAGATGCAACAACATTAGCTCCAAGATCCGTACGCAAGGTGCAGAAGTGTAGTATGGGTACAACCGACCCCATGAGCTCAGTAAGTAACAAATCTAACCTCATGTTGAAACCCGTGACAAGCTCGGAAAAGGGCCGGTGTCCGACACCAATAATCAATAATGACGAATGTTGATGACCAATTTTGAACCTCTCTTTTAAAATTTATTTATTTATACTTAATAATTTACAATGAATATTTTGAAAATATTTTCAATAAATAATACTTATTTTAACAGAATTAATGTAGTATTAGTGGTTTTGAAATTGATAATTGAATGTCATAATTATAATTATAAATATACCATGTTTACTATTTTTAGATTATTAAAATAATTTTTAAGTACGTCACATTGGCTTTATAATTAATTTAATGAATTATTCCTTAATTTCTAATTAATTAGATTACTATGCTAATAATTCAAAATTAGTGTTACAATTTAGAAAACAAGGTATTTTATAAATAATTAATTACTATATTTAGTAGTATATTTGTTAAATATAATTTTACTACATTTTATTGAAAATAATTAAGTTTGTTTAAATTAATTTCAAAAGGATTAAAATCCAAAAGGCTATAATCGCAGTTCTTAATTCAACATGGATCGGCCATCCTTTAAAATTAACTTTGGCCAAAATACAAAGATCCCAGTCCGAAAATACCCAACCCAAACAACCCCTTTAATCCCTATTAGTAATCCTTGCCATCTTTTTTAAGCTAATCACGACCTGCCACGTCACCCGTCTCATCTCCTCACAAACAAAAACAGATATTCTTAGACGTTGATCCATATTAACAATAGATCAAATTTAATATCGCTTTTCTGTTTATTTTAAAGGGCGAGTCATGTTTTATCTCCGCCGTTGGATCACACGAATTCAACGGCCATCGATTTTCCTAGTTTAATTATTTAGAGATCCCTAATTATCAAAGCAATCAGAGCTTTTGATTAACAGAGCTAATGGCTCTCGTTCCATCTCCCATTTTTAACTCCGAGACACCCCCCAACCCTAGCTCATTCATTTACACAATAACCGCCATAGTTTCCCTTTTCTCTCTTTCGTGTCTCAAACTCCATCAACCCTAATCAATAAAAGACCTCGCACCAATTTATGCAAGGTCACAAATTCAGTCCAATCATCCCCTTCACCCCTACATTCGCTAATCTAGTCGATTTCCCCATTTCTATCATTAAATTCAAAAGCCCCAATTTGATACCCTAAACCTAAAAGACAAAACATCAACTGGCCTTATTTTTCCTTTATCCTTGCATATCTATGGCATGTGTGGCTATCGCTTTAGTGTTATCATCATTATTCTTGGTCTAGAGGTCATGCATAGCAACCTATGGATATTGGGGATTTATCCAGTGGCTTTTGATTTCAACGGACAGTTCCCCTATCTTAGGTAAAAACTATCACTTCTCTCACATATGTCTTCTCTGATTTCACTCGATGTTTCTCACATAATCAATTCATCATCACTCTCCACTACCATTACTTGAATCTATTGAAATCCTAAGGCTCAATGGCCACTATAAATAACAGTCATCAATGCTCTCAAGAATAACACACCAACATATAACATTTGAGAAATTAATACAGTATATTGTTGTTTAGCAATGTTCGATTAAAGTTTGAGTTCTTACTCAATCTATGTTTTTCTCTCTCTTTATGGTTCTGAGTTCGTTCTTGATTGAAAGCTTAATCTTTTGTCTACCTAAATAGCTAAGTTGAATACTCATTTGGTTTGGTTCTCCAAAGGAGGTCAGCAAAACCGTGAACCTATTCTTCTTTTGTTAGTTGTAATTACCGAACATGAATTGTGCTATTACCTCTTGCTGAATGATGTCATTAACAATGTGTTCATTCTTGAATATTTTATGTGTTTATTAATCATTGGTAAATAGATTCTAAGATCATGGACTTCCTTAAGTTATAGAAATTAGAGTTATGTATTGATCCTAATGACATTTGATAACGTACCTTTCTTGTAAGTACTAAAAATAGCCTAAAAACACCCAAGCCCTCCTGATATTTTGTTTCTGATGTTCTTTTAACAATACAATGATAGTTATGCTAATCTACCTCGAGTGTTAATTGCACTTCGTGATGGTTCACTTAATAACCTAAACTTAAACAAAAAGTGTACTTGTTTAGTGATGAAAACTAGATTGTTATCTTAGTTTAGGTACACTGGCTCATGACCTTTAAGTTAGTTTTATCTCTTTTACATATCTTTGTGGTTCTGTTGATTTTAGAAGCTTCTTAATCATCAGATTGAACTCATGACAACTCATGTAAGCATGCCCTAGGTAGGTTGGATCTTTGTATCACTTTTATGTATATTTTGAGATTGTTATACACTTAGCTTAAGCTATAAGGTATGGATAAGCTTTTTTATATTATGATATCATATTTGTTAAGGTAAAGTGTTGCTGTTAAGTTTCACTATACTTGAAACTCCTTACTTGACATGCTTAAAAAATTTCCCCAATATGATGATACCTCTACCCGTTTCCTGAAGCTCGTATGGTGACACTGTTAGTTTGATGATGATAATTCTTTCATTTTAAAATACTACGACACCTGCTAAATGTCCTTTGTGTGTTCTTGTAATGCTTCACTTATCTTGATTCTTCAATAATTTTACTTGCCTTCCATAACCATGTATATATCTATGGTGTCCTTAGAATTTCACCAAACTTAAATTAATGAACCAGACGCAGTTCATGAATTTTAAATGAATCTTCTATTGCTACTATTTGAGTATAATAGCATGTTTGATCTCTAATAAGGTTTTCATGAAGTTGAGTTCTTGTATAAGGAAATGATCATGCCATTTGCTTTAGAGTAAAGCAGGACTGATAGCTTGAGATTCTGTTAATACTCTTAGAAGTTCTAATTGAAGCTGTGAATCTATGACCATGTTAATACCTTTTAGAAGTTCTTATTATGTTTGTATCTCTGTTAGTACCTGTAGAAGTTATAACTATGATTGCTGGTTTGAATCTCTGTTAATACTCTTTGGAGGTTCTACTTGAAGTCATTAATCTGTACCTCCTAGTTGGAGTTATTGATTTGTACCTCTAATTGAAGTTGTTAACATGTATCTATATTAGAACACTTTAGAATGTATCAGTTTGTAGTGATTAACCTGTAATGTTGTTAATACCCTTCTAAAGATCTAATTGTAGTTGTTAATTTGCACCTCTCATAATACTCCTTGGAAATTCAACTGAAGCTGCTAACTTACATCAATGTTAACATTTTTAGGAGTTCCCATTGAAATTGTTAACTTGTGTGTGTGCTAGAAGAGCAGACTTAAGTTAAGACCAATCTTTGATTAATCTAACAAAATGTTGTTTTGGAGAAGTGTATCTGCGAGCATGGATTTTACAAACTGCATTTACTTTACTCTTAAAACGTGTGATCTCAGGTGTTTGGTTTTCTAACAGAAATTTGATGATGCTCTTGTCTCTATATATGCTTGAAGTTGATTAATATTGAGCATACCTAACATGTCATATCATTCATAGTGGAGGGGCCATCTAGTCGAGGAGGCAACTTGGGAGACCGAGCATGATATGCGCATCCGTTATGCTCATCTTTTCACCACCTCAGGTATGTCTCTACGCTCGGTCGAGGACGAATGATTGTTTTAAGATAGGGAGGATATAATGACCCGGTCGGTAATTTTGAGAGAATGAGCCACGATCTCCTATTTATTGTCCCCTCTGCTTCATTTTAAGCTTTCATGACTTTCCGGGGTTCTTTATGTTGGGTTCGGGAAAGTTTCGAAGTGGAATGGGACATATTATCTCTAACTATGAAGTTTGAGTTGTAACAGTTGACCATAGTTTTACTTGCATGAAGACAACTCCGAAATAGAGTTTCGTTGGTTCCAATTGCTCTGTAAGTTGATTTTGGTATTAGGAGCGCATCCGGATGTTAATTTGGAGGTCCGTAGGTCATTTCGGCGATAGTATATGAAAGTTGGAAATTTGAGGATTTTTGGAAAGTTTGTCTGGGAGTGAACCTTTTGATATCGGATCAAATTCTGATTCCGGAAGTTGAAGTAGATCCATAAATTCAAATGTGACTTGTGTGCAAAATTTGGGATCAATCAGACGTGATTTGATAGGTTTCGGCGTCGTGTGTAGAAATCAAAAATTTTTAGTTTCAATAGGCTTGAATTGAGGTACGGTTCATGATTGTGATGTTGTTTAATGTAATTTGAGGGCTCGACTAGGTTCGGACGGGGTCCCGAGGGCCTTAGATGTGATTCAGACTTGAATCCAAAACAAAATTTGACTTGGTACACAGCTGAAGCATTGATGTGTCTGGTGCAATCGCACCTGCGCATTTTGGGCCTGCAGGTGCGGCACCACAAAAGCGAAAAAATGCACGCAGACGCGAAAAGGCTTGGGAGGTCTATTGATCACATAAGAGGACAAGGTCCGCAGGAGCGCGTGCGCAGAAGCGCTCCTTGGCCGCAGGAGAGGAATCAGAGATGTGTATTTGGGTCCGCAGAAGCGGGCATGCCTAGGCTAAGATATTACCGCATATGTGATGGAAATTCCATAGGTGCGGAGCCACAGATGCGGTTGTGGGTTTGTAGGTGCGATTTCATTGGGCAGAAAAGGGCCAATTCCGAGGGTTTAATTGCATTCTCCATTTGTGCACCTAAAGAGCCCGGATTGAGGGAAAATTTCGAGTAGTTTTCTGAGGAAACATTTGGGTAAGGATTCTTGACTTGTGTTTTATTACTTTCCACTAAGATATCATTTATTCTTCATCTAATTAAGGTTTTGGGTTGAGCAATTTGTGAAAAAAGGTGGAGAAATCTTTAGGCCGAATTTTCAGGTTTTGATCCAGTTAATTTATCGGATTTGAGAAATGTTTGTATGGGTGACTGGTGGTTGAACGGGTGTTCGGATTTTGTGACTTTTACCTGATTCTGAGACGTGGGCTCGGGTTGATTTTTTGGGTGATTTTCTAATTTCATGTTAAAGTCTTGATTTCATTAATTGTATTAGTTTCTTATAGTTATATTCATGGTATGAAATTGATTGTGGCTAGATTTGGGCCATACAGAAACGGCATTCTTATTGACTGATTGAGCTTGGCTTGAGGTAAGTGACTTGTCTAACCTTGTGCGGAGGATATCCCCTTTGGATTTGTTACTATTTTAACAATTTGTGATATGTGAGTGCCATATACGCGAAGTGACGAGTGCGTACACAGGTTATATCTTAATGATTTATTCTAGCATCTGTAGTTATCATGTTTAGCCTAATATCGCCTGTCTACGTGTCTACATACTTATTTGAAATATGTGCAACATGCTTAGTTGAATTCATGTTTCCTTGATTCTGTATTTAGTCTTAAATTGTAGTATTCCTTGCTATGAATTCGTTGTTCTATCGGTTACTAGTTGTGTATTTACTTTTGGGACTATGAGGTGGTACCTCGGGAGCTCCCCTGTTGCATATTTACTTTTGGGACTATGAGGCGGTACCTCAGGAGCTCCCCTATTGCACATTTACTTTTGGGACTATGAGGCGGTATCTCGGGAGCTCCCTTGCTACATATTTACTTTTGGGACTACGAGGCGGTATCTCAGGAGCGCCCCTGTTGTTTACACTAATGTGATGGATTGTTACCCTTCTTTAATTTCGCATTGTTAAACTCTCAGCCTTCATATTATATTACTATATATTTTGCCTTATTTTCCTTTTATTCCAGTAGGGCCCTGACCGACCTCATCGCTACTCTATCGAGGTTACGCTTGGCACTTACTGTGTATCGTTGTGGTGTACTCATACTACGCTTTTGCACATGTTTTGTGTGCTGACCCAGGTACATCCTATCAGCCCTGATATCAGTAGAGTGCGTGTTGTTGATTGGAGACTTCAAGGTATGTCTGCCAGCATCCGCAGACCTCGGATCCCCCCCACCTTATCCTTTTATGTTGCTCTTTCTATTGTTTTTAGATATTGATGTATAGAGACAGCTAGTACATTGCTGAAGTTCAGTCGTTATTCAATTATTATTTTAAGTATTTCCGAAATTGTTAGGCTTACCTAGTCTTAGATACTAGGTGCCATCACAACATCTTACGGAGGGGAAATTCGGGTCGTGACATTTAAATATATTACATGATTAGTTATGAGATTTAACCTCTAATCCAAGTAATTTGAATAAGCGATTTTGGCGATTTTGTATATGTTTTGAAAAATAAAATTTTGGGATTTGAGAGACGAATCAGACTCGGATTGAAAACAAAAACACATATATGGACTCATGGGGTTCTGTGTAGTCGAGATCAACCCTTGGACTCGGGTTTTGTGTGGGCGAGCCGAGGGTTGACTTGTAATGACCCGGTCGGTCGTTTTGAATATTTTAGCCCCGATCTTATAATTATTGCCTTCTCTATGTTATATTGTGGTTATTGGACTTGTCTGGGTGTTTGGTTTTAGTTTCAGGTGAGTTTCAAAGTGAAATGGGATACTTAGTCCCTAAGTTGGAGGCTTTAGTTGAAAGAGTTGACCGTAGTTTGACTTTTGAGTAGACGACTCGGGAATGATGTTTTGACGGTTCCAGTAGCTCCGTATGGTGATTTTGGAGTTAGGAGCATGTTCGGATATTGATTTGGAGGTAGGTCGTTTCGGCTTGAATTGGCGAAAGTTAGAAAGTTGAAGGTTTGGAAGGTTGGAAAGTTTGATATGGAGTTGACTTTATTGATATCGTGTTCAGATCCCGATTCTGGAGGTTGGAATAGGTTTGTCATGTCATTTATGAGTTGTGTGCAAAATGTAAGACAATTAGAGTTGTTTTGGTATAAATCAGCATTAGTTTTGGAATTCGGAAGTTCATAGTTTCCATATGCTTGAATTGGGTTGCGATTCATAGAATCGATGTTCTTTGATTTGATTTTTGGCCTCGAGTGGGTCCGTTATGTGTTTTGGAACTTGTTGGTATGTTCGGACGGGGTATCCAGGTGTGATTCAGATTGAATAAGGAACAATTTTGGACCTTAAACATTGCTGAATCTCTAGTGCGATCGCACCTGCACATTTCGGGCCACAAGTGTGGCACCTCAGAAGCAGCCTTCGAGCCGCAGAAGTGAAGTTGGCCTTGCCCATCTGGGACTGCAGGTGCGGTAATTTGTCCACAGAATCAGAATCTCCGATGCGGGGAATGTATCGCAGAAGTGGAATGGTCTAGCCAGCCTGGGGTCGCGGAAGCGGAGGACCCTGGGCAGAAGTGCTTGTGTGCCCACAGGTGCAAGACTTGAGTGCATTACTTGGAAATGCACTTGCTATGGATTTTCCTCATATGTGATCCCTTATCCGCAAAAGTGAAATCTCTTGGCAAAAAAGGGCTTAGTTCGAGGGTTTGATTTCATTATTCATTTTTGGACCTAGAGAGTTCGGTTTGTGGCGATATTTTGAGAGCTTTTCAAGAAATTCATCGGGGTAAAGGATTATAACTCTCTTTTGCTTATATTACACGAATCCATTGTTATTTTTATCATTTAATTAGTGATTTGAGTTGGCAATTTGGGGAACAGTTGTGAAAATTTCGAAGGCTAAAGTTTGGGTATTTAAAATGCGATTTGAGTAATTCTTGTATGGTTGGACTCGTTATCGAATAGGTGTTCGGATTTTGTAATTTTTGTCAACTTCCAAGACGCGGGCCCAGGTTGACTTTTTGTTTCTTTGTAAATATCGTAACTTTATTGTTCGAAATAGTTTCCTATAGTTTATATTTATGGTATGAAGTGTTTTTGCTAGTTTCGAGTCGTCCAAAGTCGGATAATCGAGGGAAAGGCTTACTAGTGGATTGAGTTAGCATGTTTTGAAGTAAGAGTCTTGCTTAACATTGTGTGTGGGAATTACCCATTAGGATTGGTGTTGGTTTGCTTTGAGTGTGATATATGAAAGTCGTGTACGCTAGGTGATGAGTGTGTACACAGGCTAAATGTGGAAATTTACAGGTTTTAGCTATGTAGATTCCTTTCATGCCTTAATTTAGTTATCATAACATGTTATAAATATCATAATTAGTCTATCTTAACATGCTTTACTTTACTTATCTCTTACTTGTTAATTGCATTTACATGTTCAGTTGAAGTATTATTTCCTTTATTCCTTATTTATGTTCTAGCTGTTGAGTTCTTCACTTGAAGTTGTTATGTTTGTAACATCTTGTTGTTGAAATTGGTATTGAGTTATAAAGGCCTTGATTTACATTGAGGAAAAGTTGTAAAGTTGTGGAATACCATTCTTGTTGAGTTATTCACTTCCGGTTGTTATTGTGAGACTCTTGTGCATATTGTGGTTAAGCCATGGGCTATTTATTGTGAAAACACCATTATTGTTGATTTCTTTGNAGTGAGATAAGGTGGGCTTGATACACATGTTGCTAGTAGGGGAACTACTCGAAGCCACGCGATGCGATAAGGTGGGCTAAAACGTGTGATGCTATTTTGGGAAAATGATTTTATAAACTAAATGCAAGACTCCACGGGGATATGAAGAAAGATTATGAAATATTTTGTGATTTGAGACTACGAGGCGGTACCTTGGTAGTGATTCTTGTTGATACTTTACTATTACTTCACTTATGTTATGCTGCTTTTCTCCGTGTGATAGAATTACTTGTTTTCCTTCAGTGATGAATTATTTTTCTTAGTTCGGTGTAGCTAATCTTGGTGTATTTCTTTATTGTCTCATTTCTATTTCTATCATTATTTCACTATTATATACTTGTCCAACTTCTTATTAATTCCAGGCCTTTGACTTGATCTCATCACTACACTACCGAGGATAGACTTGGCACTAACTGGGTACCATTGTGGTGTACTCATGCTATGCTTTTGCATATCTTTTTGTGTAGATCCAGATACATCGTACCAGGCCAAGTACCCGTGAGACGAGTCCAGTTCGGAGATTTCAAGGTATACATGCCGGTGTACGCAGGCCTCGGAGTCACCCTCTATCTAGTGTATTGTATTTTCTTATCCTTTTATAGACACTGGTGTATATGGATGTTCAGTACCATCTTATAAAGCTTAAAGCTTGTGACATGTATTCGCCGAATTTTGGGAAGTTATGCTTTTGTTGAGTTACAGAGTTGTTTCAAGGTTATTTATAAATTCTCAGTTAATATTGCATGTATTACAAAAATCTTGCTGAGGCGAACGGCCCGATCCCATAAGAATATGAAAATTTTAGGCCACGTAAAATTTCTCCAAGGAATGTAAGGTTTCATGGTGCCGAGGTAAGATAATGTGTTTGAAGATTGTATAAAACGGGCAGCGATACAGACCTTTTGGGCATTACAATGTATTGGGGAGTTTGAGGAAAATTGTTGCAGAACATGGCATTTCTGCGGTCCATTATGAAACCACAGAATTGCTCCGCAGACCATAGATCCAGCGCGGAGTGGAATAGAAGAGGGGAAAAGTTTGAAAATGATTTTTGCTTACCATATAATGATTCCGCTGACCGCATGATGATTATGCTACCGCGAATTTGCATCGCAAAATGAACCAGATCCAAGCCAGAATTTGAAAATTATTTTGTGGCTATTCTGTTGGCCGTATAACCATACTGCTGGCCACATATCTATTTTGCTTGCCATATATCTATTCTGCTTGCAACATATCTATTTTGCTACAATAACATTAGACACATAATTGATTTTGGGGGTGGTTTTTGGACATTGTTTTAGCCGAGCCCATTTTGATTAATATCCTTTGGCGCTCATTTTAAAGCAAATATCTGATAATTTAGAGAGAAGTGAGAGTATCAAGATGAACCGATATTAGCACTAATTCTAATGTTTTAGTCACTTAGGAATTCAATCAAACAACCTTTGGGCATAAAGCCTCATAGCCGTTAGTAATTGGTCTTTACTTCACCGGGTTCTTATTCTACTATTTCTAAGTGATCATACAATCCCAAATTGGTGTAACTAACACCATTTCTCATCACCCAAATATTTACAACAATTATAAGTCTACAATCCAGAAGCCTACAATGGATCATATGGTTCTCTTTATCAAACCCATTTACAATTCTCTCAAAACTCATAAATTGATAGGTATAAATGATTTGGGAGAAAAAGAATTACCTTTCTGACGTTCAATCCTCTTGAATTCGAGTTTTAGGGTTTCCTTTCTCAAAAATGGTGTTTCGATCGAATATCTTGGATGATGGAGGGACCTTAGGGAAGTTAGGTTATTGAGAGCTTCCCTTTCTAAAGTAGGTTTTCTTGTTTGGGGTGTGGGAGGAACGAGGTATGACTTTTAAAAAAGTGAATATGTCCCAAAATTGAGGAGGATAATAAAAATAGTTCGGGTAAACCTTGCATGCGCGAGGCATTGTCAGGGGCGCCGATATAACGGTGCAAGGAGCCATCAATGGTGCTAAAGTTACAGTGTGTTCCACTGTCTTGGGCGCTGAGGATGATGCCCTGGACAGTGCCTTGCACTATCTGTGGCACTGAGTTTTTATTGCCTTGCACTGTCTACGGCCATGAGTTTTCATGGCCTTGCACAGACTAAGGCTATAGGACGTACCTCCTATAAACGTAGTCTATTCTATATAATTTTATACACCTCACTCTCGGTCTTGATCTTAAAATAATTGTTTCCACCCATACTCATACAGATAGAACTTCACATGTCTAGAAGGTCACACTAATACGCATGTAACACATCCACAACTAATCTGGATTTATGGGGTGTTACAAGCCTGGAGCAGTCATGTAATTCTTCGAGTTAACAAATAACCAACCGACTAGAATCAAGATCTTGAAACAAAAACATGGTTTGTGGGCAATTTCAAGAAATAGTGTATCTCAGGTTGTCGGACTCGGAATATCATGGTTCCAAAATGAGGGAATCGATGATGATTTAAACTATAAGAAAGACTATTTAGTCGTTCAAAACAAGTAACTATTGATGTTGCATCTGTTCAATGAAAGTTATGATTCTATGATATTAAAAGAACGAATTTAGATCAAGAAACATATTCTTGAATGATCAAGAACTAAAAAGTTCCTAAAGTCACCACATGGAACCAAATAACGTGATAAAGAGAGTTATCCTCACATACCTTAACGCTGGCCCTTTTAATTTTATCACAATGTCAGTTGCCTCCTTCAACGATAATCTACATCAATATATATCAAGATGAACCAATATTAGCACTAATTCTAATGTTTTAGTCACTTAGGAATTCTATCAAACACCCTTTGGGCTTAAAGCCTCACAGCCCTTAGTAATTGGTCTTTTCTTCACCGAGTTCTCATTTTACTACTTCTAAGTGATCCTACAATCCCAAATTGGTGCAACTAACCCCATTTCTCATCACCCAAATATTTACATCAATCATAAGTCTACAATCCAAAAGCCTACAATGGATCATATGGTTCTCTTTATCAAACCCATTTACTATTCTCTATTTTAACTAGTCTGTGTTACCAAAGATTGGGTAAAGACTCAAATTAGCTCAAAGAGAAGGTGTTAGGCACTCATCGAGGTCGACAACTGTGGGTCCCAACCGAAGTTTACACTGTGTAGGATTATCGGATCACAATTGTCCAAAGTTATCATATAAGTGTAGGAAGGCAATGAGTTTAAAGGTTCTATTGTGAACAAGTATAAAGAAAATCAGGTCAACAATTAAACAATATAAATAGTCAATACAAGTCTTTAGAGGTTACAAGGTACAACGTAATTATTCTATATTCAATGACTAAGTGTGAATAATACATATGTAAAGGATATGGGTGCTAAGTTTTTTAGCATAAAGGATCACCCCGTGTAATACTTCGCAACTCCTTTAGAGTAAGGGTTGCTCATATTATTCAGAGGGCACAGACTATCATCTCCTCCTACCTGATTACTATGTTAAACTGTCTCCTATGCGTACGCTACCCGTCCTATGCCTATGGTCCAGGAGGCTTTGGACCTACTATTTGGGAGGTTCTAGACACTACTTAGGATGCTCAAAATGATAAAACTAGGCATGCATTCGAAACATATAAGACTTCACACAAAGTCAATAAATGGCTCAAGTTGGCATCCACACGTAAGCAGTAAATTGCACGCAACTAGACAGTTTCAAATTAGAACACGTTAAGTCATTAAGTCATATAAACATGGTCTCTATGTGATTCTGATTTCCAGTATTGTACATGCAGTATTGCAGCTTTAGACTAACACATTGGCAGATTAAAGGTATTGCAGGTCCTATAGGTATGATCTCTAATTGTTTTCACGATAAGGTAATACAGCTGTTTGAAAGCTCAACATTAACAGTGCTGATTTTATAAACAACCTTCTTAGGCGGGTGATAGTATCTTATAGGCATGATTTCTAATGACTGAAAATCGAATATGATTTTATAATACTTCATCCCTATAGGAATGTCATCTAAGTGTGGCAGTATAAGGAAGCAGCAAAAGAAGTCAATTAATTTATTAAGATCCTGCGGTCATAATATATGGGTAAGCACTACAATAAAAGCACTAGAAGCGACTGATTGGTTAATTAGTTAAACACCTATAGACATGTTATAGTTTAGCTGTAACACCCCGGAAAAATTTCAAAGTACTTAAGTGTAAGGCCTGGTAAAATTTGCAAAGAAAATAATGTTTCATGCTATCGGACAAGGCTTACGTGTTTTGGGTTGAACAATGCATCGGAAAGTAAAGGAACATTTTTGGCATAAAAGGGTATTTCTGCGGTACATTATGCGACTGCAGAACCACTCTGCGGACCGCATAATGGCCATAGAGTGAGGCAGTTAATTGGGTTTGTTGGAAGCAACTATGTGGTCGACTATGCGACCGCATAACTGTTATGCGGTGCATTATGCGATTGTATAATAGTTATGCGGACCGCATAGTGACCGCATACAGAGATATGCGGTCCGCATATCGGTTATGCGATCGCATACCTTGTTTCGGAGCTCCATTTTTGAGTTTTTAAAACCCGACCCTATTTTGTTAAATACACTCTTTGGGCCATTTTTGAGCCATAATGTGATATTTTAGATTGAGAGAGAGTGCCCTAGTGAAAAAGTGTTCTTCAATAATCTTTCTTCAATTCTTGCTCATGTTTTGGAAGATTAAGAAGGGAAGCTGACTAGGTCTTCATCCTAGAGGTAAGATTCTACACCCTAAACCCTAATTTCGAAATCTTCTGAAAATGGGTAACTAGCAAGATAAGTTTTGGAATGAGAGTTGTTTATTTTACATGCATGTGTTATCAAAGGGCGTAGGAAGATTGTTGAGCTAAAAATGGTAAAGATTGGGTTATGGGATGATGGAATCCTTCATAAAAAGGACATTGAAACGTTATGCACACCTAGTGTTTGATAAAATGCTCAAGTGAGACAGAACCATGATCATCTTCCGAATTTTGATTTAGTTTGTTATATTTCTACAATAGATTGAAGTTGCTAAGAATTCCGGAACGTTTTAGAGTTAATGATGCTCAATTGAGGTTTGTTGGCTAAACTCTTCTCTTAGAATTGAATCCCACGATATTCATGTAAATTATGTAAGTCCCGAGTGATTCATTATGAAATTGGCTATTCTGAGTAAGATTAGGTTGAAAGATATATGTTCAACAAGCATTCCAAATGCTCTATTCATGTTATGTTACCAATTGAGGATGTGTTAAAATATGGGTTGTGCATTAATAATGTTTCGACTCTAAGTCAAGTTCAAATGAAGGCTAGTATGCCAAATTTTGTGAAATATATCTATGTGCATTAGACTCTAAATTGCTCACATGTGTACTACACACTTTATTTGAATTGTGTTTGTTGT
>AWOL01S0014181.1:27935-55350 GCA_000715115.1 Nicotiana otophora
GTTTTGGAAGATTAAGAAGGGAAGCTGACTAGGTCTTCATCCTAGAGGTAAGATTCTACACCCTAAACCCTAATTTCGAAATCTTCTGAAAATGGGTAACTAGCAAGATAAGTTTTGGAATGAGAGTTGTTTATTTTACATGCATGTGTTATCAAAGGGCGTAGGAAGATTGTTGAGCTAAAAATGGTAAAGATTGGGTTATGGGATGATGGAATCCTTCATAAAAAGGACATTGAAACGTTATGCACACCTAGTGTTTGATAAAATGCTCAAGTGAGACAGAACCATGATCATCTTCCGAATTTTGATTTAGTTTGTTATATTTCTACAATAGATTGAAGTTGCTAAGAATTCCGGAACGTTTTAGAGTTAATGATGCTCAATTGAGGTTTGTTGGCTAAACTCTTCTCTTAGAATTGAATCCCACGATATTCATGTAAATTATGTAAGTCCCGAGTGATTCATTATGAAATTGGCTATTCTGAGTAAGATTAGGTTGAAAGATATATGTTCAACAAGCATTCCAAATGCTCTATTCATGTTATGTTACCAATTGAGGATGTGTTAAAATATGGGTTGTGCATTAATAATGTTTCGACTCTAAGTCATGTTCAAATGAAGGCTAGTATGCCAAATTTTGTGAAATATATCTATGTGCATTAGACTCTAAATTGCTCACATGTGTACTACACACTTTATTTCAATTGTGTTTGTTGTAGATGATGAGGATGATATTTGAAATTGATAGAGTGAGCATGAAATACTGAATATGGCCAACGTGCCAAGAATGATCTTATAATTATGGCCACTAGTGCCAATGAAATGAAAAGATGTGAAAGTATTATGAAATGCAATGATTGATATAAAAAGTTTGATGTCTCAAATAAAACAGCCCAGCCGATCGGGTCGTGATCGGACACCATGTCGCACATATGGTGATGATTGTGCTGGACATTATAATTGAAATTGTGATTGTGGTCGATGTCCCTAATGGACAGCCTAGCTGATCGGGTCGTGATAGGACTCCGTGTTAAAGACGGTGGTATTGATATTGAGAGAAATGGTGGTTGATGTCTCTACTGGGATAGCCTAGCTGATCGGGTCGTGATCGGACTCCGTGCTAAGAGTGCGATGGTACTGGTTTTGTGAATAATGGTACTATGAATAGTGGTATTGGTATGGTGAATAATGGTACTGGTTTTATGAATAATGGTATTGTGAATAGTGGTATTGGTATGGTGATAATGGTACTGATATTGTGGACAATGGTATATAGATACTAAAAATCTCCCAATGTGAGATACGAAAATTAATTTGAACACTGTCTTGATCCTAAATTTAGGTTTGATGTTAATTAAGGCTTTCATTGATATTATGATAATCTTATTTGTATTATTTGTCATTCTATTGAGAGGGTGTTTAGTTATACATGTTAGTTCTATTCGACAGTACTAATATCCCTTTTGCCGGAGGAGCTGCATCTTTCAATAGATGCAGGTGGTTCCACAGCAGGAGATATTTGTTAGTGATAACAGTGCACCTTCTTCCCAGCTAACTTGGTGAGCCCCACTTAATTCCAGGGTCATGAATCTTTTGTACTTTGTGTATTCTGTTTGAGGTATAGCGGGGGCCTTGTTGCCGGCATTATCATTGTACTCTTCTTTATCTATAGAGGCTCCATAGACATAGTGTGGGTCGTGTAGTGGTGCTGGTAAAGACAAACTATGCTATGTTATGGTTGTATTACTTGTCTATTCGAGACTTTAAAAATGGTGAAAACTTATGATAAGAAATTGGTAATTACAGACATGACCACTCTATTGCTTACTTAAGGAAAACATATATTCTCTTTATTCATGAATGAGTTTGGGTAGAAGGAATCTAACAGGCTTGCTCGGTCGGGTTCACTCAGTTGAGAGCCGGTCGCGCTCCTTGATTTTGAGGCATGACAAACTTGGTATCAGAGCCTAAGGTTTTAAAGTATCCTAGGATGTCTCGGAGCCGTGTCTAGTAGAGTCCGTATTATCGGTGTGTTGTCGAACACATCTATAATAAGGATGCTAGATGGGCATTTAGGAATAATACCCTTCTTTCATGTTCATGATCGTGGGATAAAGCTGGTTGTAAGATTGTTCCTCCTTTAACTCCTGTGTTGCTCTACTTTTAAGTACATGGCACCTAAGAAAAAGGAAAGAACTGGCCAAAGAGCCAATGTCACCCCAGGAGTGACAGTTGATCATATAATTAATGATGTGGGTGAGCACCCAAGGAGTGAGGATATTCCTCCAGTTACTACATTGCCTAACTCTACTACAACCGATCAGACCGCACCTGTCCCTACACCTACTGAGGGTGCAATAGTCTCTCCAATTGATATACTTGTTCCACCTCCAATTCCAGCTTTCGATTCTCGTGTTTCTGATGTTGATCTTAGGGGATCCATACAGATGTTGGTTCCAATAATGGCTTCCTAGATCCAAAGGTCAAATGCTGCACCCACTTCTTCCAGTCAACCAAGGGATTCTACTGGTTCCAGGTGAACAGGTTTCTCTAGTTGGATCCTCCAGTGTTCATGGGTACTAACCCAGAGGAGGATCCCCAGGATTTCATTGATGAGATGCACTAGACTCTCAAAGTTATGTGTGCTACTGAAAAAGGATTTCATTGATGAGATGCACAAGACTCCCAGAGTTTGAAATATGGGAGGAGTCCCGTGGAGAAGGGAGCTCTCCGGCGAGGTGGGGTTAGTTTGCTGATGCCTTCGTTGATCATTTCTTGCCTGCCGAGACTAAGGCAGCCCATGTTGATGAGTTCGAGAACCTGAGGCAAGGTAGCTTGAGTGTGTATGATTACCATATGAGATTCGCGTACCTGTCTAAATCTGCCCACTATGGAGGCTAGAGTTTGCCGATTTGTACAAGGCCTTAGTCCCTTGGTAATTAATGATGCTTCTATAGCTACCGTGAATTCTGATATGAACTATGGAATGATGGTGGCATTCGCTCAAGCCACAGAGACCCGTAAATTAAGGAACAAAATAGAGCGAGAGGGTAGTAAAAAGGCCTGGTCTACCGGCAACTTTGGTGGTTCTTCAGGTAGTGGCAAGTCAGCATTTAGAGGAGGGTCGTCAGGGCCATCATATTCCTTTGCTCAGTCTTCGGCTAGTGCACTGCCATCAGCGCCTAGTCAACAGTAGCAGTGGAGCCGTTTCAGGCCTAGTCAGGGCAACAGGGGATCCAATCAGCAGGATCGTCATGGTGGTAGATTCCAGCAGTAGAGGAAGCCCTCATGCCCTAGGTGTGGAAATATGCACCTAGGAATATGCTAATGGACTTACCCATATGCTACGGATGCGGATTGAGGGGACACATTCAGAGAGATTGTTGTTTGTCCCGCCATGGTACGGGTAGGGGCATGGCACAGCCAACCAATTCTAAAACTTCTACATCCGCGGCACCTTCTCCAGCTCGAGGCACTCCAACACCCATAGGGCGTGGTGCAGCTAGGGGTGGAGCACAGACTTCGGGAGGATCGGGCCATTTCTATGCTATGAGGGCTCGCCAGAATTCTAAGGCTTCTCCAGATATTGTCACAGGTATATTGACTATCCAATCTCATGATGTATATGCTCTTATTGATCCCGATTCCACTTTGTTATATGTCACACCTTATGTTTCTATGGAATTTGG
Organism: Nicotiana otophora; assembly: GCA_000715115.1. Taxonomy (NCBI): domain Eukaryota; kingdom Viridiplantae; phylum Streptophyta; class Magnoliopsida; order Solanales; family Solanaceae; genus Nicotiana; species Nicotiana otophora. The sequence goes on from AWOL01S0014181.1 coordinate 31,625, forward strand.
GATAGAACCAGAATAACTTTATGAGCCGTTCTCTGTATCTACTCCAGTTAGTGAGTCTATTTTGGCCGTGCGAGTTTATAGGGATTGTGTTGTCACATTGCGTTGTCGAGACACCGTGGCAGATCTTATTGAATTGAGAATGGTCAATTTTGATGTGATAATGGGGATGGATTGGCTTTATTCTTGTTTTGCCAAGCTTGATTGCCAAACCAGGACTGTTAGGTTCGAATTTCCAAATAAGCCAGTGATTGAGTGGAAGGGTGATGATGTAGTGCCAAAGGGTAGGTTTATTTCCTACCTTAAGGCAACAAAGATGATAAACAAGGGATGTATATACCATTTGGTCCGGGTTACGGACACCGATGTTGAGGCACCTACAGGTGAGTCTGTGCCTGTTGTGAATGAATTTCTGGGAGTCTTTCCGGATGAACTCCCTGGGATCCCATCAGATAGGGAGATTGATTTTGGGATTGATGTGATGCCAGACACGCATCCTATATCTATTCCACCCTACATAATGGCACCAATAGAATTGAAGGAGATAAAGGAACAATTGAGAGATTTGTTAAAAAAAGGGTTTTATCCGGCCAAGTGTGTCGCCTTGGGGCGCACCGGTCCTTTTTGTAAGAAAGAAAGATGGGTCACTAAAAATGTGTATTGACTATCGGCAGCTTAATAAGGTAACAGTCAAAAATAAGTACCCACTGCAAAGGATAGATGACTTGTTTGATCAATTGCAAGGTGCCGGGTACTTCTCAAAAATAGATTTACGATATGGGTATCACCAATTGAAGATCAGTGAGCAGGATATTCCAAAAATAGCTTTTAGAACTCGGTATGGGCATTTTGAATTTCTGGTGATGTCGTTTTGGCTAACAAATGCCCCAGCAGCCTTCATGGATCTTATGAATTGCGTTTTCAAGCCATTCCTTGACTCTTTTATCATAGTGTTTATTGACGATATTCTTGTGTATTCACGAAGTCGAGAAGACCATGCCGATCATCTCAGGGTAGTTCTGCAAACCCTGCATCAGCACCAGTTATATGCAAAGTTTTCAAAGTGTGAATTTTGGCTTGAATCAGTGATATTCTTGGGTCATGTAGTTTCTAGTAAGGGAATTAAGGTTGATCCTCAGAAAATTTCAGCAGTGAAGAATTGGCCGAGGCCTACAACTCCAACAGAGATTCGCAGTTTCTTAGGCTTAGCTGGATATTACAAAAAGTTTGTGGAGGGGTTTTCTAGTCTTACCTCTCCATTGACTAAATTGACGCAGAAGGCAATTAAGTTCCAATGGTCAGATGCTTGTGAAAAGAGTTTCCAGGAATTGGAAGCAAGACTGACTACGGCGCCGGTGTTGACTCTACCAGAGGGTATTGATGGATTTGTGGTATATTGTGATGCTTCAAGAATCGGGCTTGGGTGTGTATTAATGCAACATGGGAAGGTGATAGGTTATGCTTCTAGGCAACTAAATAATCGTGAAAAGAACTATCCAACACATGATTTAGAACTTGCGGCAGCGGTATTTGCATTAAAAATTTGGTGTCATTATTTATATGTGGTCCATGTTGATATATTCACGGACCGTAAGAGCCTTCAATACATTTTCAAGCAGAAGGAATTGAATCTCTAAGGCAGAGAAGATGTCTTGAGTTACTCAAGGACTACGACATTGATATTCTATATCATCCGGGAAAGGCCAATGTTGTGGCTGATGCTCTTAGCCAGAAATTTATGGGTAGTTTGGCTCACTTGGAGGCATATCAAAGGCCATTGGACAAAGAAGTTCACCGATTGGCTAGTTTTGGAGTTCGTCTTGCGGACTTTGCTGAAGGAGGGGTAATTATGCAAAATAGGGATGAATCATCGCTTGTTGTGGAAGTCAAAGAGAAGCAACATAACGATCCATTGTTGCTGAAATTGAAAGAGGGGCTTCATTAACATAAGACATGGCCTTTTCTCTTGGCATGGATGATGGTACACTAAGGTACCAAGGGCGACTATGTGTTCCAAATATGGATGGTCTCCGTGAAACAATTTTGACTGAAGCTCACAGTTCTAGGTATTCCGTGCACCCAGGTTCTACAAAAATGTATCATGATCTTAAGGAAGTATATTGGTGGAATGCTATGAAGAGGAATGTGGCGGACTTTGTGGCAAGATATCCGAATTGTCAGCAAGTGAAGGCCGAACACTAAAGGCCCGGTGGGTTGGCACAGAACATAGAAATTCTAATGTAGAAATGGGAAATGATTAATATGGACTTTGTGGTAGGATTACCGCGCACTCCGCGCAAGTTTAACTCAATTTGGGTGATTGTGGATCGACTCACTAAATCAGCACACTTTTTGCCGGCTAAGTCTACCAACACAGCGGAGCAGTATGCTCAGTTATGTATCAAAGAAATAGTCAGGTTGCATGGCACCCCCGTTTCCATAATTTCTGATCGGGGAGCACAATTCACTGCTAAATTTTGGAAGAAATTTCAGCAAGGTTTGGTTACCCAGGTGATTCTTAGTACAACCTTTAACCCGCAGACTGACGGGCAGGCAGAGCGGACTATTCAAACGCTTGAGGATATGTTGCGTGCTTGTGTGATAGACTTCAAAGGTAGCTGGGATGATCATTTACCACTCATAGAATTTGCATACAATAATAGATTTCATGCTAGCATTCAGATGGCACCGTTCGAGGCTTTATAGGGTAGGAGATGTAGAACTCCCATTGGATGGTTCGAAATTTGGGAAGCAGAGTTGATAGGGCCAAACCTCGTGCATCAGGCTATGGAATAAGTTAAAATCATTAAGGAGCGGTTGAAGACTACTCAGAGTCGTCAGAAATCCTATTCAGATGTTTGTCATAGGGATTTGGAGTTCCAAGAAGATGATTGGGTATTCTTGAAAGTTTCACTCATGAAGGGTGTAATGTGATTTGGTAAGAAAGGGAAATTGAGTCCGAGGTATGTCGGACCATACAAAATCATTCAGAGGATCGGTGAGGTGGCATACAAGCTTGAACTACCACATGAGATGTCATTAGTACACCCGGTGTTTCATGTGTCTATGTGAAAGAAAGTAGTCGGAGACCCGGCAGTCATTGTTCTGGTTGAGACTACAGAGCTTAATGAAGAATTGACTTATGAAGAGATTCCGGTATCTATTATTGATCGGCAAAAGTGCTATGGCGAAACCAACAGGTTGAAGAGGCTACTTGGCAGGCTGAGGATGAAATGAAGAAAGAGTATCCTTATTTGTTTGAATGACCATGTATTTATAAAGTTGTGATCTAGGAAAATTATAAGACATACTTTTTATGAATTTTGTATCATTTGTATAATTGGCATTAAGGGTGTTCCTTTTTGAAAATATATTGCTTATGTGGCCACAACTGGTATTGTTTTGTATTATGTTACATCGTTGGAATACGTATATGTTGTTAGAATGTATTTCTGGGTCTCTCTGACAGGTGGATAGGCCTAGTTACGAGGGAAACTCTGGCGAAATCTTTGGAGATTTTGGGAGTTAGTCAAATTTGGGGCTGCTCGAATGTGGTATGAAACAAACTGAGTTGCATAAGATGCTAATGACTGATCTTTACCCTCATTCGAGGACGATTGATCCTATGCGGGGGAGAATGTAACACCCCAAAAAAATTTCAAAGTACTTATGTGTAAGGCCTGGTAACATTTGAAAAGAAAATAATGTTTCATGGTGCGGGAAAAGTGCATTTCTACGATCTATTATGCGACCGCAGAACCACTCTGCGGACCACATAATGGCCGCAGAGTGAGGCAGTTAATTGGGTCTGTGGGAAACAACTATGCGGTGTAGAAGATTGTTGAGCTAAAAATGGTAAAGATTGGGTTGTGGGATGATGGAATGCTTCATAAAAAGGACATTGAAACCTTATGCACACCTAGTATTTGGTAAAATGCTCAAGTGAGCTAGAACCATGATCATCTTCCAAATTTTGATTCGGTTTGCTATATTTCTACAATAGATTCAAGTTGCTAAGAATTCCGGAACGTTTTAGAGCTAAGGATGTTCAATTGAGGTACGTTGGCTAAACTCTTCTCTTAGAATTTAATTCAACGATATTCATGTAAATTATGTAAGTCCCGAGTGATTCATTATGAAATTGGCTATTCTGAGTAAGAATGGGTTGAAAGATATATGTTCAACAAGAATCCCAAATGCTCTATTCATGTTATGTTACCAATTGAGGATGTGTTAAAATATGGGATGTGCATTAATAATGTTTCGACTCTAAGTCAAGTTCAAATGAAGGCTATTATGCCAAATTTTGTGAAATATTTCTATGTGCATTAGACTCTAAATTGCTTACATGTGTACTACACACTTTGGTCTAAATTGTGATCGTTGTTGATGATGAGGATTATATTTGAAATTGATAAAGTGAGCATGAAATACTGAATATTGCCAACGTGCCAAGAATGATCTTATAATTATGGCCACTAGTGCCAATGAAATGAAAAGACGTGAAAGTATTATGAAATGTGATGATTGATATAAAAGGGTTGATGTCTCAAATAAGACAGCCCAGTCGATCGGGTCGTGAGCGGCCACCATGACGCACACATGGTGGTGATTGTGCTGGAAATTATAATTGAAATTGTGATTGCGGTCGATGTCCCTAATGGATAGCCTAGCCGATCGGGTCTTGATCGGACTCCGTATTAAAGACGGTGGTATTTATATTGAGAGAAATTGTGGTTGATGTCTCTACTGGGATAGCCTAGCCGATCGAGTCGTGATCGGACTCCGTGCTAAGAGTACAGTGGTACTGGTTTTGTGAATAATGGTATTGTGAATAGTGGTATTGGTATGGTGAATAATGGTACTGGTATTGTGGATAATGGTATATCGATACTAAACATCTCCCAATGTGAGATATGGAAGTTAATTTGAACATTGTCTTGATCCTAAATTGAGGTTTGATGTTAATTAAGGCTTTCATTGATATTATGATAATCTTATTTGTATTATTTGTCATTCTACTGAGAGGGTGTTTAGTTATACATACTAGTGCTAATCGATAGTACTAACATCCCTTTTGCCGGGGGCGCTGCATCTTTCAATAGATGCATGTGGTTCCACAGCAGGAGATATTTGTCAGTGATAGCAGTGCACCTTCTACCCAGGTGACTTGGTGAGCCCCACTTCATTCCGGAGTCATGAATCTTTTGTACTTTGTGTATTCTGTTTGAGGTATAGCCGGGGCCTTGTTGCTGGCATTATCATTGTACTCTTCTTTATCTATAGAGGCTCTGTAGTCATAGTGTGGGTCGTGTATTGGTGCTGGAAAAGACAAACTATGCTATGTTGTGGTTGTATTACTTGTCCATTCGAGACTTTAAAAATGGTGAAAGCTTATGGTAAGAAATTGGTAATTGCAGATATAACCACTTTATTGCTTACTTAAGGAAAACATATATTCTCTTTATTGACAGTGACATCTGAAGTACGGGGTGTAACAACATTAAATCACTTCATATACTTTCGAAGAGGATCTCATTTCCGAGCTTACATCAATTGACTTACGATGTGCTTTCACCTACAAAAACATGGGGTATAACAAAACTAGCCCAAAATAATGATATGATGTGTCAATAAATGGTAACAAAGACTAAGGTATGATATGAATATGAATGCGTATGACTGAGTATGTAATTTAATGAAAGCAGAAAACTCAACAGCAGAAATGACCTCAGTGGATCCCAACAAGATAAGCACGTAGCCTAGACATGGTTTCTATCATGGGTCACAACTCAATAGCTCCAGTACGCAGAAATTTAATGGTTACAGATAAGATCAGGTAACTACACAGTACCACAGGAATAACGGAGTCACAATTTGCATGGTGCACGCCCACACGCCCGTTACCTAGCATATGCGTCACCTCAACACCAATCACATAGCATGTAATTCGGGGTTTCATACCCTCAACACAACGTTTAGAAGTGTTACTTGCCTCGAACAAGCCAAGCGATGCTCCAAAAATGCCTTCTCGTGGGTACCGACCTCCAAACGGCTCAAAACTAGCCAAAAGCAACTCAAATACATAAAATAATACCAAAGGAAACAAACCCATCGGTAAATGTTGAATCTTTAATCAAAAGTCCAAAAACGGCCAAAAATTCAAACCCATGCACACACCTCGGAACCCGACAAACCATTCAATTACGTGTCCAACCATACTAGTTTCACTCAAATCCAACTCCAAATCGATGTTCAAAACTCAAAAATTCGCATGATGAAACTTTAGGCTAAAAACAAAGATAGATTCATAATATAAAATCAAAAATGAGTAGAGAACACTTACCCCAGTCCACATGGTGAAAGTTGCTTCAAGAATCACCTCAATCCGAGCTACATAGCTCCAGAATTGAAAAAATGACTGAAATCCCCGAAATAAAGTACTTTATATGCAATGCCCAGTGATACCATACGCGTCGCGAAGCAGAAACTCACATTGCGACACTTTAAACTACGTGTTCGCAGAAAAACCCTCTCGAACACGATGAAGCACACTGCCAAACTTCCGCGATCGTGAACCACTCACTACGAACGCGGTGAAGGACCCATATAGACTGACCAACCCTCACTCAACACTACGTGAACGCATAGGTATGGACTCGCAGACTAAAATCTTTAACCTAGTGTGAACGCGAGCTCAGAAGCACGAACATGAAGAATAAATAGCTCCACTGACCAAACCACCTTCTGCGATCGCGGCTAAATCTTCGCGATTGCAAAGAATGCCAGGAGCAACAGGTAACAGCAGAAAACCAGCAACCAAATAAGAATTAGAAATGGTCTGAACCTCGTCCGAAGCTCACCCGAGCTACTCGGGACCCCGGCCAAATATACCAACAAGTCCCATAACATAACACAGACCTACCCGAGGCATCAAATCACACATAACAACATCAAGATGACGAATCGCACCTCAAATCGAACTTAATGAACTTTGAGCTTTTCAACTTCCATAATTCGTGTCGAAACATAGCAAATCAACCAGGAATGAACCCATGTTTTGCACACAAGCCCAAAATGAAATAACGAAGCTATTACAATTCTCGGAACCACAATACAAATCCGATATTAATAAAGTCAACTCTGGGTCAAACTTGTGAACTTTCCAAACCTTCAAATTTTTAATTTTTGCAAATTTTTGCCAAAACCTTCTAGAAACATTCAAATGCAAATCCGAGCATACGCCCAAGTCCAAATCATTTTTTTGAGAATCATCCTTCCGAATCGATTTTGAAGAACTTAAAAACTTAAACCGATGATTCACACATGTCATAATGCATCAAACGGAGCTACTCGTTCCCTAAAGTACCGAGCAAAGTGCAAATCCTCAAAATGACTGGTCGGGTCGTTACATTGACAAGTTAAGTGAAGTGGATGTGATCCTTATAGGCATGATTCCTATGAGTGTGCAGAAATAAAGCACGCTAACAAAAAAAGCAAATAAAGCACATAGACCATATAGACATGTTCTCTACCCTTTTATGCAAGAATAAAATATACTTGTTACCCTTTTCCATTAACTTGCCCATCATTCAGTTTTACAAGCTATTACATATCATTTAAATAATTATAGGCCCAAATTCAAATATAGAATAACTAGTAATACATCTGGTCTTTCAAATAGTGTTAGAACTTCATGCAGACATCCGGCCCAAACCCCAGGTGCAGACAATATACTTCGAACCCAAATACATGTCGTGATGGCGCCTATCTCGATACTAGGCAAGCCGATAATCTCAATAAATCATAATTTTTCTTACGTTTGAAAATATAATATTTAAATACAATACGAAATCCGACAAATACTGATACGAACACTCCCCAAAATACAGTCTAATATAGTCTAAGACCAATTATAGTAAACAAGGATATAGGGAAAGAAAGACAAGGTTTCTAAACATGGCAGCTACATCTGAATCTCCGAAAAATCAACACCAGCTATGTCCAGAAGCACCTGGATCTGCACACGAAGTGCAGGGTGTAGTATGAGTACAACCAATTCAGCAAGTAACAATAATAAATAAGGAATTGAAGATAGTGACGAGCTACACAGTTACAGTTCATTTCCAGTAATTCCAACAGAGAATAGACATGATTTCAACTCCAGCAGTTTAAGTCAAATTAATTTATACAGTTCAAGTTCATGTAATCCGGATATAAAATCTTTTAGAGAATTTCACGACAATGACAAATAGCAACTAAGTGCAACAACAAATGAAAACCAAGTACAGCCTCTCAGTGTAACAGTCACACCACTCGTCACATCAACTCAACCACTCGGTTCTCAGCCCTCAGCACTCACACTCAGTAGGTACCCGCTCTCACTGGGGTGTACAGAATCCACAAGGGGCTCCTACAACCCAAGCGCCATAATCTGCACGGACAACTCACGTGCTGCGCGGACAACTCGCGTGCTATAACATTCTGCACGGACAACTCACATGCCATAATATGCTTACCTAACCGACAGGCCCTCGGCCTTACTCAGTCCTCAACCTCTCTAGTCTCTCGGGCTCTCATAAATCATAAAGATCAGTCCAAACAAAGATAACATAGTATATCAACAAATATACACAAAGACTGAGGTATAATATGCAAGAAAACTCATGACTGAGTACAAGACAACAATTAGCAAATATTTCAACAAGTACGCGACCTCAGCGGGTCCCAAGAATACTATAACATAGCCTAAGCACGATTTCCAACATGATTTACAGTCAAAGTTCTTCAACACATAGAAAGCATATAGCTAACAAAAAATTATTCAACTATACAGTTTCCATGGGATGTACCAAGTCACAATCCCGTCGGTGCATGCCCACACGCCCGTCACCTAGCATGTGCGTCACTTCCAAAATAATCACATGACATAAATTTTCGGGGTTTCATACCCTCAGGACCAGATTTAAAACTGTTACTTACCTCAAGCTGTGAAATTCTTGTTCTGCAATGTCCTTTCCTCGTGAATCGGCCTCCAAATGCCTCAAATCTAGCCATAAATAATTCGTTTCAGTCAATAAAATTCATTGAAATTAATTCCATAAGAAAATGCTAGTTTTCCATAAAACTCCAAATTTTAGCTCAAACATCGCCCGTGGGGGCCATGTCTCGGAACCCGATAAAAGTTACAAAATCCGAAAGCCCATTCAACCACGAGTCTACCCATACTAATTTTACCAAAATCCAACCTCAAGCCAACCCTCAAATCTACAAATCTTATTTCCAAATTTCTAAGTTCTAATCTCCAATTTCCACCTCAAAATCATGTAATCTAGTCGGATTATTCGATGGTAAATCAATATTGTGGAGTGGAAATGATCACAAGGGACTTACCTCAAGTTTTCCTTGAAAATCTATCAAAAATCGCCTCTCCTCAAGCTCCAATTTGTAAAAAATGGCGAATGGGATGAAGTCCATGTTTTATAATTCTGCCCAGACAGCCTCGGTTCTGCCTTGATCTTGTCCTTCAATCGAGGTCCTAAATCCTTGGCCTCGATTCTGACCCTCGATCCTGGCCCTCGATCATGGCCCTCGACTCTGGCCTTCGATCATGTCTTCGACCCTGCCTGCGATCGTGGTCCTCGACCCTGGTCTCTATCGTGGCTTCGATCCTGATCCTCGACCTTGCCTTCGATCATGGCCCTCAATCCTGGGATGGATCGTGGATTGATTCTGGGCTCGATATGTTTTGGGCTCGATTCCGGACTCAATTTTGGCAGAAGATATTTCCAGCAGAAGGAAATTGCAGCAGTTGTTATAGTTCAATTTTTGATATGTTAGCCATCCGAAGCTCACCCGAGGCCCTCGGGACCTCAACCAAATATACCAACAAGTCCTAAAACATCATACAAACTTAGTCGAATCCTCAAATCACCTAAACAACGCTAAAACCATGAATTATACCTCAACTCAAGCCTATTGAACTTTGAAATCTCTAATTTCTACAAAAGACTCTGGAACCTGTCAAATCACGTCCGATTGACCTAATATTTTGCACACAAGTCATAAATGACATACTGGAGGTATTCCAATTTTCAAAATCAGATTCCGACCCCGATATCCAAAAGTCAACCCCCCGGTCAAACTTCCCAAAAATTCCACTTTCGGCATTTCAAGCCTAATTCCACTACGGATCTCCCAATAATTTTTCGGAGATATGCCTAAGTCCAAAATCACCATACGGAGCTATTGGAATCATCAAAATTCCAATCAGAGTTCGTTTACACATAGGTCCATATCCTGTCCACTTTTCAAACTTAAATTTTGAAATTTGAGACTAAGTGTCTCATTTCACTCCGAATTCCTTCCAGACCCGAACAAACTACTCCAGCAAGTCAATAAACAACTGTATCTTAAATTGAGCAGTAAATGGGGGAACGAGGTTATAATACTCAAAACGACCGGTCAGGTCGTTACATTCTACCCCTCTTAAACAAACGTTCGTCCTCGAACGGGTTTAGAATCATACCTGAAGTATCAAATAAGTGTGAATATTTGATCTGCATCTCCTGCTCAATCTCCCAAGTAGCTTCTCTGACTGGCTAGCCTGTCCATTGTACCTTCCCTGATGCTATGTTCTTCGACCTTAGCTTTCGAACCTGCTGGTCTAAAACAGCTACCGGCTCCACATCATAAGTCACATTACTGCACAGTTGCATTGTACTAAACTCCAGAATATGAGACGGATCCCCGACATACTTTTGGACCATGGATACATGGAACACTGGATGAACACCTGATAGACTAGGTGGCAAAACAAGTTCATAAGCCACCTCCCCAATTTTCTTAAGTATCTCAAAAGGCCCAATATACTGAGGGCTCAACTTGCCCTTCTTCCCAAACCTCAACACACCCTGCATGGGTGAAATCTTAAGCAGAACCTTCTCCCCAACCATGTGAACAACATCATGAACCTTCTTGTCGGCATAACTCTCCTGTCTAGACTGTGCAGTGCGAAGCCGTTCCTGAATTACTTTGACCTTCTCTAAAGCATCCTGAACCAAGTCAGTACCCAATTGTCTAACCTCAACCGGATCAAACCAACCCACCGGAGACCGACATCGTCTCCCATATAAGGCTTCATACAGATCCATATGAATACTCGAATGGTAGCTGTTATTGTAGGCAAACTCCGTGAGTGGCAGAAATTGATCCCAAGAACACCGAAAACCAATGACACAAGCGCGTATCATATCCTCCAATATCTGCATAGTGTGCTCGGACTGTCCGTCCGTCTGAGGGTGAAATGTTGTACTGAACTGAACTTGTGTGCCCAATTCTCGCTGCATTGCTCTCCAAAACTGTGATGTAAATTGCGTGCCCCGATCGGAAATGATGGACACTGGCACACTGTGTAGGCAAACAATCTTGCAAATATAAATCCCAGCCAACCGCTCCGAAGAATAATTAGTACCAACTAGAATAAAATGCGCCGATTTGGTCAACCGATCTACTATCACCCAAACAACATCAATCTTTCTCAAAGTACATGGAAGCCCAACTACGAAATCCATGGCAATACACTCCCATTTCCACTATGGAATTTCAAATCTCTAAAACAATCCTCCCGGTTGCTGATGTTCATACTTCACCTGTTGACAATGTAAACACCGAGCTACAAACCCAACTATATCTTTCTTCATTCACCTCCACCAATAGTGCTGCCTCAAGTCCTTATACATCTTCGCGGCACCTGGATGAATGGAGTACAGCAAACTGTAAGCTTCCTGGAGAATTAACTCACGCAAACAATCTACATTAAGCATTCATAATCTGCCCTACATCTGTAATACACCGTCATCTCCAATAGTGACTTCGTTGGTATAATCATGCTGAACCGTGTCCTTAAGTACATGCAGTTGTGGATCATCATATTGGCTCTCTCTGATGCGATCATATAAAAAACGACCTAGAAACCACACAAGCCAAAACTCGATACGGCTCCGAAATATCCAATCTAACAAACTAGTTAGCCAAAGCCTGTACATCTAACGCTAAAGGCCTCTCTGCTACTGGTAAGTATGCTAAGCTGCCCAAACTCTCTGTTACTACTCAAGGCATCTTCCACCACAATGGCCTTTCTGAGATGATAGAGAATGGTGATATCATAATCCTTAAGCAACTCTAACCACCTCCGCTGCCGCAAATTAACATCCTTCTGTTTAAACAGATGTTGTAGACTCCGATGATCAATATATACCTCACACCGGACACCGTACAAATAATGCCGCCAAATTTTCAAGGCATGAACAATAGATGCTAACTCAAAATCATGGACTCGATAATTCTTCTCATGTATCTTTAACCATCTGGGCGCATAGGCAATCACCCTACCGTCTTGCATAAGCACTATGCCGAGACCAATACGCTATGTGTCATAATACACAGTATAAGACTCTGAACCTGTAGTCAAAGATGTCTTGAGCTTCTGAAAGCTCTCTTCACATTCATCTGTCCACCTGAATAGAGCACTTTTCTGGGTCAATTTAGTCATAGGCGATGCAATAGACGAGAAACCATCCATGAAGCGACGATAATAACCAACCAAGATGAGAAAACTCTGAATCTCAGTAACTAAAGATGGTCTGGTCCAATTATGAACTGCCTCTATATTTTTCAGATCCACCTTAATTCCTTCACTAGACACTATATGTCCCAAGAATGCCACGAAACTAAGCAAGAACTCATACTTATAGAATTTGGCATAAAGTTTCTCCTCCCTCAGCCTCTATAATACAATACCCAAGTGTTGTGCATGCTCCTCTTGGCTACGTGATTACACCAGAATATCATCAATAAATACCACTACAAATAAATCAAGATATGGCTGGAATACACTATTTATCGAATGCATAAATGTTGCCCGGGCATTGGTTAGCCCAAACGACATCACAACAAATTCATAGTGGCCATAACGAGTTCTGAATGTCGTCTTCAGAATATCTGAATCCCGAATTTTCAACTGCTGATACCTAGATCTCAAATCAATTTTAAAGAACACCCTCGCTCCGTGAAGATGGTCAAATAAATCACCAATACGCGGCATGGATATTTATTCTTGATTGTATCTTTGTTCAACTTCCTATAATCAATGCACATCCGTATAGTACCATCTTTCTTTTTCACAAACAGAGTTGGTGCACCCCAAGGTGACACACTAGTCCTAATAAACACCTTTTCAAGGAGTTCCTAAAGTTGCTCTTTCAATTCTTTTAACTCAGCTGGTGCCCTATGATACGGAGGAATAGAAATAGGCTGAGTGCCCTGCCCCAAGTCAATATCAAAATAAATATCCCTGTCAGGTGGCATACCCGGCAGGTCTGTAGGAAAAATATTCGAAAAATATCGCACGACCTGTACTGAATCAATAATAGGAGTATCTGCATCAATATCTCTCACAAAGGCCAAATATGACAGACATCCCTTTCCAACCATACGTTGGGCCTTCAAATAAGAAATTACCCTGCTAGAAACAAAATCTAGAGAACCTCTCCATTCAACCTTTGGCAACCCCGGCATCGTCAACGACACAATTTTTGCATGACGGTCTAGAATAGCATGACATGGAGAAAACCAATCCATACCCAGGATTACATCGAAATCAACCATACCGAGTAATAAGAGATCAAATCTAGTCACTCGTTCCCCTATATTTACCACACATGACCGATACACATGATCCACAGTAATAATATCGCCCACCGGTATAGATACACAAACAGGTGAAACAAAGGACTCACAGGGCATATCCAGATAATGAGCAAAATATGATGATATATACAAATAAGTGAAACCATGGTCAAATAATATAGAAGCCTCCCTATGGCACACTGAAACAATACATATGATCACTGCGTCTAAGGCAACAACATCTAGCCTGGAAGGAAAAGCATAGAATCGAGCCTGCCTGCCACCTGATCGGCCTTCCCCTCTTGGGCGACCCCTAGCTGCCTGACCCCCACCCTGAGCTGGCTGGGCGGGTGGTGTAACTGCTGGTGCTGGTGCCGTTAGTAGAGAACTCTGTTGTGGAGCTCCACTCAATAGCCTAGGAGAATCTCTCTTGAAATGACCCAATTCTCCGCACTCAAAATAACCCCTCCTCTAACGGAACTGCTGCTCCTGATAACTCGAAGAATTACCTGTAGAAGCATGAGCAGAGGAGGCATGATGAGAACTCTGCATTGGTAGCGCACTGAATGAAGACTGGCATGAGTGAGTACTGTAAGAACCGTGGCTAGCTGATGCACCGTGATGAGCTTGACCACCACCTTGAGCATGTCTGTAAGAACGGCCCCTACCGCGGTAAAAGTGACCTCCTGAAGGAACGCCGCTGAAATCACCGGAACCACGACTCCTCTTAGCCTCCCTCTCAACCTGCTCCTAGCTGCGAACTATCTCAATCTGACGAGCAATGTCAACAACCTCGTCGAAAGTAGGACCAGACACTCTCTCTCTACTCATAGTAATCGTAGCTAAAACGTAAGGCCATCTATGAATCTCCTGATCCTTTCCCTGTCTATGGGAATCAACCAGATAGCATGACAGGCCAATTCTGAAAATCTCATCTCATACTGTGTCACGGACATATCGCCCTGACGAACCTGCTCGAACTGCCTGCACAACTCCTCTCTGCGGGACTGACACACAAACTTCTCTAGGAATAGACCGGAGAACTGCTGCTAGGTAAGGGGTGCTACACAGACCGGCCTACACCTCTTGTAAGACTTCCACCATGTGAAGGCAGCCCCAGAAAACTGAAAAGTAGTAAATGAGACCCCACTCGTCTTTAGAATACCCATTGTCTGAAGCATCCGCTAACACATATCCATAAAACCCTGGGCATCCACTGACTCAGCACCACTAAAAGGTGGAGGTCGAAGCCTCTCAAATCTCTCAAGTCTCCTCCGCTCATCATCTGCCATAACAGGAACTACCGGGGCTTGAGCGTCTACAGCCAGTTGGGCTGGTAGTGCCCCCGGTATTTGAAGTCCCTGTTCTACCTGGTCTGGAGTACGGGCTACAGGGGTATGAGTACCTCCCCCGGCCTAAGAAGTGGTAGGTGTGGCCTGAGCCAAAACCACCTGAGCCAGACCAGTGTAGGCTGCCAATATCTGGGCCAAAGTCTCTTGAATAGCTGGAATCTCAATGGGCACAGTTGGTGCCTGAGCTGATCGTGTCGGCTCAGCTATATCTGAAATCTGCTCCTGAGCTGGAGCAACTGGTGGTACTACAGGTGCTGGTCCAACTGTGGTATGAGCTACAACTCGACCTCTACCTCGGGCCCGGCCTCTACCACGGCCTTGACCTCTCGCGCCCCTAACTGGTTGAACTGGTGGTTGGACGTCCGATCCGGTAGTACGTGTTCTTACCATCTGTGAGATAATAGAATAACAGAAATTTAGTTCCTAGAATCAAAAAATTGGCACGACATAATACAAGAAAGTGAAGTTATCCTAAGGGTTCTGCAGCCTCTCGAATATAAGTACAGACGTCTCCGTACCGATCCGCAAAACTCTACTAAACCTGCTCATGACTCGTGAGACCTATGTAACCTAGGGCTCTGATACCAACTTGTCATGACCCAAAATCCCAATATGTCATCATGGAGCCTATCTCAATACTAGGCAAGCCGATAATCTCAAAAAACCACAATTTTTCTTAAGTTTGAAAATATAATATTTAAATACAATACAAAATCCCACAAATAATGATATGAACACTCCCGAAAATCTGGTGTCACTAAGTACATGAGCATCTAATATGAATTCAAGTCTAGAAAATACGGTCTATAATAGTCCATGACCAAATACAATAAAGAAGTAGATAGGGAAAGAGAGACAAGGTCTGCTAAACACGGCAGCTACCTCTGAATATCCGGAAAATCAACTGTGCGAGAAAATCAACACCAGCTGTGTCCATAAGCACCTAGATCTGCACACGAAATGCAGGGTCTAGTATGAGTACAACCAACTCAGCAAGTAACAATAATAAATAAGAAATTGAAGATAGTGACGAGCTACATAGTTATAGTTCATTTTCAGTAATTTCAATAGAGATCACAAAGATCAGCCCAAACAAAGATAACATAGTGTATCAACAAATATCAAGAAAGACTGAGGTATAATATGCAAGAAAAATCATGAGTGAGTACAAGACAGTAATTAGCAAATAATTAAACAAGTACATGACCTCTGCAGGTCCCAACAATACTATAACATACCCTAAGCATGATTTCCAACATGATTTATAGTCAAATTGCTTAACCACATAGAGAGCATATAGCTAACAATAAATTATTCAACTATACATAGTCCACGGGATGGACCAAGTCACAATCCCCTCGGTGCACACCCACACGCCCGTCACCTAGCATGTGTGTCACTTCCAAAATAATTACATGACACAAATAATGATACCTTCAGGACCAGATATATAACTGTTACTTACCTCAAGCCGTGAAATTCTTATTCTCCAATGTCCTTTCCTCGTGAATTGGCCTCCAAACGCCTTGAATCTAGCCATAAATAATTTGTTTCAGTCAATAAAATTCATTGCAATTAATTACATAAGAAAATGCTAATTTTCCATATAAATCCGAATTTTAACTCAATAAGCGCCCGTGGGGCCCACATCTCGGAACCCGACAAAAGTTACAAAATCTGAAAGCCCATACAACCACGAGTCTACCCATACCTATTTTAACAAAATCCGCCCTCAACTCAACACTCAAATCTGCAAATCGTATTTCCAAATTTCTAAGTTCCAATCTCCGATTTACACCTCAATACCATGTAATCTAGTCAGATTATTCGATGATAATTTGATATTATGGAGTAGAAATGATCACAAGGGACTTACCTCAAGTTTTCCTTGAAAATCTATCAAAAATCGCCTCTCCTTAAGCTCCAACTTGACAAAAATGGTGAAAGGGACGAAGTCCCTATTTTATAATTCTGCCTAGACATCCTCGGTTCTGCCTCGATCTTGGCCTTTGATCTTGGCCTGCGATCGATGTCCTCGATCATGGGCCTCGATCCTGGGCTTCAATTCTGACCCTCGATCCTGGCCCTCGATCATGGCCCTCGACCCTGGCCTTCGATCATGTATTCGACCCTTCCTTCGATCATGGTCCTCGACCCTGGGCTCGATCGTGTCTTCGATCCTGATCCTCGACCCAGCCTTTGATCATGGACCTCGATATTGGGATCGATCGTGGCTTGATTCTGGGCTCGATTGTGGAAGAAGAAATTTCCAGTAGAAGGAAATTGCTGCAGCTGTTGTAGTGCAATTTTTGATCCGTTAACCATCCGAAACTCACCNATAGTCAAATTGCTTAACCACATAGAGAGCATATAGCTAACAATAAATTATTCAACTATACATAGTCCACGGGATGGACCAAGTCACAATCCCCTCGGTGCACACCCACACGCCCGTCACCTAGCATGTGTGTCACTTCCAAAATAATTACATGACACAAATAATGATACCTTCAGGACCAGATATATAACTGTTACTTACCTCAAGCCGTGAAATTCTTATTCTCCAATGTCCTTTCCTCGTGAATTGGCCTCCAAACGCCTTGAATCTAGCCATAAATAATTTGTTTCAGTCAATAAAATTCATTGCAATTAATTACATAAGAAAATGCTAATTTTCCATATAAATCCGAATTTTAACTCAATAAGCGCCCGTGGGGCCCACATCTCGGAACCCGACAAAAGTTACAAAATCTGAAAGCCCATACAACCACGAGTCTACCCATACCTATTTTAACAAAATCCGCCCTCAACTCAACACTCAAATCTGCAAATCGTATTTCCAAATTTCTAAGTTCCAATCTCCGATTTACACCTCAATACCATGTAATCTAGTCAGATTATTCGATGATAATTTGATATTATGGAGTAGAAATGATCACAAGGGACTTACCTCAAGTTTTCCTTGAAAATCTATCAAAAATCGCCTCTCCTTAAGCTCCAACTTGACAAAAATGGTGAAAGGGACGAAGTCCCTATTTTATAATTCTGCCTAGACATCCTCGGTTCTGCCTCGATCTTGGCCTTTGATCTTGGCCTGCGATCGATGTCCTCGATCATGGGCCTCGATCCTGGGCTTCAATTCTGACCCTCGATCCTGGCCCTCGATCATGGCCCTCGACCCTGGCCTTCGATCATGTATTCGACCCTGCCTTCGATCATGGTCCTCGACCCTGGGCTCGATCGTGTCTTCGATCCTGATCCTCGACCCAGCCTTTGATCATAGCCCTCGGTCTTGGGATCGATCGTGGCTTGATTCTGGTCTCTCTGTATTTTTGGGCATGATTCCGGGCTCGATTCTGGAAGAATAAATTTCCAGCATAAGGAAATTGCAGCAGCTGTTGTAGTGCAATATTTGATTTGTTAACCATCCGAAACTCACCAAATGCCCTCAGGACCTCAACAACATATACCAACATGTCCTAAAACATCATACGAACCTAGTCTAATCCTCAAATCACCTCAAACAACGTTAAAACCCTGAATTATACCCCCAATTCAAGCCTATATAACTTTGAAAATTCTAATTTCTACAAATGACTCCGGAACCTGTTAAATCATGCCCGATTGACCTCAAATTTTGCACATAATTCATAAATGAGATAATGGAGGTATTCAAATTTTCAGAATTGGATTCCAACCCCGATATGAAAAAGTCATCCCCCGGTCAAACTTCCCAAAAATTCAAATTCAGCATTTCAAGCCTAATTCCACTACGGACCTCCAAATAATTTTTCGGACACGCTCCTAAGTCCAAAATTACTATATGAAGCTATTGGAATCATCAACATTACAATTCGAGGTCGTTTACACATAGGTTACTATCCGGTCCACATTTCTAACTTAAGTTTTTAATTATGAGACTAAGTGTCTCATTTCACTCTGAATTCCTTCCGGACCCGAACCAACTACCCCGGCAAATGAATAAACAACTGTAAAGCATACATTGAGTAATAAATGGGGGAACGGGGTTATAATACTCAAAATGACCGGTCGGGACGTTACAAATACATTGTGGGAGCGGTTTGCACGCTATAACAAAAATTAGTTGAAATAATAATGGATTATGACTGCTAAATTGGCTCCAATTATTATAAATGAGTTACCTGATTTATTTTTATTATTTATTATTGTTACTAATATTGCGTACAGGTTAAAGTAAGTGACCCGCCTTAGCCTCGTCACTACTTCGTCGAGGTTAGGCTCAACACTTACCAGTACATGGGGTCGGTTGTACTGATACTACACTCTGCACTTCTTGTGCATATTTTGGAGTTGGTCCCAGCGGTGTACCATAGACTTGCTCGGATTTTAGCTACTCAAAGGAGACTTGGGGTACAACTGCACTACGTCTGCAGTTCTGAAGTCCCCGTCTACTTTACTTTAGCTGTGTGTTTGTTTCCAGACAACTTTATTTTATTCAGACCTTTATTTGAATTATTCTAGAAGAGCTGGGATGGTATTTAGACATCGTTAGTTTTATGGACTATTCACTAAATTTCAGACCTTATTTCTGCTATTGTTTCTTTATTATTAATAAATTTAAGAATTGTTTAAAAATGGCTAATATTATTCTAACATTGGCTTGCCTAGCAAGTGAAATGTTAGGCGCCATCACGGTCCGAAGGTGGGAATTTTGGGTCGTGATAGTTGGTATCAGAGCACTAGGTTACATAGGTCTCACGAGTCACGAGCAAGCTTAGTAGAGTCTCAGAGGCTATGAAGTTTACGAAAAATATCACTTCTTTCGTATTCTGTCGTGCGAATTCATTCTATCATTGATGATTGAACCATTGTACTCTTATTCTTTCGTAGATGGTGAGAACACGTAATACCTTTACTGATGGATGGGGACCAGATCCCCCGGTGGAAACGATGGCTGAGGTTGAGGTCGAGGTCGTGCTAGAGGCCGAGGCAGAGGTCGAGGTCATGCTAGAGGCCGAGGCAGAGGCTGAGGTAGAGCTTAGTCTAGAGCTCGAGCAGTTGTACCTATTGTAGAAACTCAGATGTATCTTCCGGAGGAAATTCTAGTTCGGAATATACCAGTTGGTCCCAGAAGGATTCATAGCCACTCCAGTGCTTCAGGACGCTCTAGTCTGGTTGGTGAGACTAATGGAGGGTGTGGCCAAGAATGGTACATTTTCAGTGGCGGCAGCTGTCTCACAAGCTGCGGGAGGAGCACAAAATCCCACTACTCTCGCTCTGGAGTAGATAGCTCTCAAGAATCAGGCTCTGGTAGCGGCCGCCAATTGGGGTAATTCAGCCAGTTGTTGTGGCACAGACCGGTGATAGGCCCGCCATGTCTTTTGAGGCCTTATTAAGACTGGATACGTTTACTGAGCTCTTTCCACTGCACTTCAGTGGTACATCTTTTGAGGACCCATAGGATTATCATGAACGCTGCCATGAGGTGCTGCAGAACATGGGTATAGTTGAGACCAATGGGGTTGATTTTATTGTACTACAGATGACGGGTTCCGCCAGGAGGTGGTGGAGGTATTATACATTGACTAGACTAGTTGGATCGCCTGTATTTAACTTAGAGAAGTTCTCTCAGCTATTTATAGAGAAGTTCCTTCCTATCACACTGAGAGAGGATTACTGCAAGCAATTTGAGCATTTACAGCAGGGAGTATGACTGTTACTCAGCATGAGTCCCATTTTGTAGATTTGGCCCGTCATGCTCTCCTTTTACTACCTACTGAGGGAGAGAGAGTGAGGAGGTTTATTGAGGGACTCACTCACCCTATCAAGCTTTAGATGGCCAAGGAGGCCGGAAGTGAGATTTCATTTTAGGCGGCTGCTAATATCGCGAGGAGGATCGAGATGGTTCTTGCACAGGAGAGAGGGCAGAGGTCTGATAAGAGGCCTCATCAGTTCGGTGGTTTCAGTGGTGCCTCGTCTGGAGGCAGGGGTAATTTTGGTAGGGATCATCCTCCTAGACTGTTTCATTCAGCACTTAATGCATCTCATGATGCTTCAGGGAGTCACGGTCCTATTATGCCTTACTATGGGCAACTAGCATTCAGTGCACATTCAGCTCCTATCAGTGCACCACCACTCCAGAGTTACTACAGCGTTTATCCTGCCCATTTAGGTCAGCTTCAGCTTCAGTAGCCACGACATCAGGATGGGTACTATGAGTGTGGAAACTTTGGTCACGTCAGGAGGTATTGCCCTAGATTGGCGAGTAATAGATTTCGGTAGGATTCACGTGCCATCAAACCAGCAGCGGTTGCTTCACCGCCTGCTCAGCCAGCTAGAGGTAGGGGTCAGGTAACTAGAGGTGGAGGTCAGGCCATTAGAGGTGGAGGTCAGGCCATTAGAGGTAGAGGTCAGGCCATTAGAGATGGAGGCGAGCAAGTTAGAGGCCGTCCCTGGGACGCAGTTCGGAGTGGTGGGGACCAGCTCCGATTTTATGCTTTTCTAGCTAGGCCTGAGGCTGAGTCATTTGATGTTGTTATCACAGGTATTATTCCAGTTTGCCATAAAGATGCTTCAGTTGTATTCGATCCAGGATTCACTTATTCCTATGTGTCCTCCTAATTTGCTTCATATTTGGTTGTGCCTTGTGATTCTTTGAGTGCTTCTGTGTGTATTTACACTGGTGGGAGACTCTATTGTAGTAGATCATGTCTATTGTTCATGTGTGGTTACTATTGGTAGTCTTGAGACTAGTGTAGATCTTCTACTTCTTGATATGGTAGATTTTGATATCATCTTGGGTATGGATTGGTTGTCCCCTTGTCATGCTATATTTGATTATCATGCCAAGATAGTGACCCTAGCCATGCCGGGGTTACCTCGGTTAAGTGGAAAGGAACTCCTGGTCATTCTGCCAGCAGGGTTATTTCTTATATGAAAGCTTGGCATATGGTAGAAAAAGGGTGTCTAGCCTATTTGGCTTATATTCGAGATCACAGTGCGGATGATCCTTCTATGGACTCAGTACCAATTGTTCGTGAATTTCCAGAAGTATGTCCTACAGATCTGCCGGGGATACCACCCGACATAGATATTGACTTCTATATTGATTTGGCTCCAGGCACTCAACCCATTTCTATTCCACTATACCATATGGCCTCATCGGAGTTGAAAGAATTGAAAGAGTAGTTACAAGACTTGCTTGATCAGGGATTCATTAGACCCAATATCTCGCCTTGGTTGCACCAGTACTATTTTTCAAGAAGAAAGATGGCTCTACACGGATGTGTATAGATTATCAACAGTTGAACAAGGCCACTATCAAAAATAAATATCCGCTGCCAAGAATTGATGACTTATTTGATCAGCTTTAGGGTGCAAAGGTATTTTCGCAGATCAATTTGAGGTCTGGTTACCATCAGTTGAAGATTAAGGCATCTGATATCCCTAAAATAGCTTTTTGGACTCGGTATGGGCATTATGAATTCCTAATAATGTCACTTGGGCTGACAAATGCCCTAGCAGCATTTATAGATTTGATGAATCGGGTGTTCAAGCATTATTTGGATTCTATTTAAGTTGTATTCATTGATTATATATTGATTTACTCCAGCAGTCGAGAGGAGCATGAGAAGCATCTTCGGAGGGTGCTTCAGGATTTGAAGAATAATCAATTATATGCTAAATTTTCAAAATGTTAATTTTGGTTAGACTCCGTTGCCTTTTAGGGCATGTTGTATCGGCAGAAGGCATAAAAGTAGATCCTAAGAAGATTGAGGCTATTTATAATTGGCCTAGACCTACTTCAGTTACAGAGATCCGGAGTTTCCCGGGTTTAGCAGGTTATTATCGTCGGTTCATGGAAGGGTTTTCATCCATAGCAAGCCCATTGACCAGACTGACCCAGAAAGGTTTCCCATTCAGATGGTTAGACGAGTGTGAGTTGATCTTTCAGAAGCTCAAGACTGCTTTGACTACGGCGCCAATGTTGGTATTACCCATAGGTTCAGGATTGTATACGGTATATTGTGACACATCTCACATTGGGCTTCGTGCTGTATTAATGCAAGATGGAAGGGTGATTGCATATGCGTCGCAGAATTTGGAAGTTCATGAGAAGAATTATCCTGTTCATGACTTAGAAGTGGCAGCCATTATTCATGCGCTGAAGATTTGAAGGCATTACCTCAACGGTGTCTTGTGTGGGATATTAATTGATCATCGTAGCCTTCAGTATTTGTTCAAACAAAATGATCTTAATTTGAGGCAGAGAATATGGTTGGAGTTGTTGAAAGTCTATGATATCACCATTTTGTATCACCCCAAAAAGGCCAATGTGGTGGCCAATACTTTGAGTAGAAAGGCTGTGAGTATGGGCATTCTTGTGTATATTCCGGTTGGTGAGAGGCCATTAGTTGCAGCTGTTCAGACTTTGGCTAATCAGTTCGTGAGGTTAGATATTTAAGAACCCAGTTGGGTTCTAGCTAGTACAGTCGCTTGGTCTTCTTTATATGAGCGCATCAGAGAGAGGTAGTATGATGATCCTCATTTACTTGTCCTTAAGGACACGGTGCAACATGGTGATGCCAAACAGGTTGTTGTGGGGGAAGATGGAGTTCTACAAATGCAGAGTCGTATTTGTGCGCCTAATGTGGATGTGCTTCGTGAATTAATTCTTGAAGAGGCACACAGTTCCAGGTATTCTAT